>JAYMSW010000088.1:0-32275 GCA_036897725.1 Erodium texanum
TAGCTTCCATCACCCTAAGTTTTTGGTCGCTGCTCGAAACATTGATGCATATCCTCCAAACAGTAACTCTTCTTTGATTATTTTCTTTGACCGATCGTGACATGAAACAATATATTTACTTTTACATGGTGTTGTGTTTTAGATGATCACGGTGGATATTATAAGAAGCTACATGTTGCAATTTCAATAGATGTTGGTGGATCTGGTTCAGGACATGATGGTTCTGGCAATCATCCTCCGTAACACTTTCCACGTACATGTGTTGCATATATTGGTCCAAACTCATGCTTTGTATAATCATTAGTTATCGGTTATATCAAATCTTATTTGTCTAACTAGTCAAATACTTGAATTTCGGTTCATAAGACTAAGGTTTGATTTCTAACAACAATATCTTTGTAAATAATTATGTCTTGGGTTATCCTACGTTATAATTATTAGTGTCAGTGTTCGTTGCGTTATAATTTACTGCCATATATTTTCTTTCTTAAGCACATATGGTTATAATTTAAAGTTGGGTTGTACATCACATATGTACTTTAGAAATATATAGAAATCACGTACATGTATGCCTCTATGGTCTTGTGGACAGACTCAAACTCGCCGGTTTTATAATTGTATGGCATATGCACTTGTATAGATCTTATCTCACAATATATCCACAACAAAGCAATAGATCAGTATAGTACTTGATAAAATATTTTGAGGTTTTTACGTATAGCATTAATCTTTTGAGTAAATAAAAAAGTTTAAACGTTAACCTAGATCGTCCTTAAGAGAATATCATATGGTTCAAATCTTACACTTTATCCAAGAGATCGTGAGAATGAATCTTACTGGATTCAGGAAGGTGATATTATATATACTTGTTATATGTAGAAATTTTCAACAACCACAAAAAGTTTAAACCTCGATTTAAGGATAGTTATCAAATCAATTACGTACCGGTTTAGACCAAAACTCCAAAATACTTTTGAAATATATACACATAGGCCCAACCATCCCAACTGGTTAGGGTTTTACAAGGAAAGCACACAATCGGGCTAATTTTATGTTAATTCAATTATTGAACTATAAAAGATTGTTTTAAATAGTCTCTTTCATTATTGTTGTAGTTGTTGATGCTATATATACCATTAAAGAAAATGAAAGATCATTTTTACATGTTAATTGAACCGATTACACGTGGACGAGTAAACAACCCTATGATACATAGGTATGAATTTCATCGATTGTTAGTGAGGTTCATACCAATTAGTGATAATCAGTGATTTGTTGATAGGTTAGGTCCCATAACATGCAAGAACTTTTTTACAAATACATCGTTTTTCCACCAAGTCTACCACGTGTGTGGAAAAACTAAGCTATATACTATCTAAGTCTTGAAATTTTTCCTTCCCTCTAGCCTCGGGCATTACAGGGTCATATATCCCTCTATATATATACGGCATTAGAGTTGATCTCTCAAATTAATATAAATCATTTTGTCCAATAATTGAAGAATATGATGAACAAATATTTGATCATTTCTTTCTTCATTCTCTTCATCTCAGCTCATGACTATCTTTTTGTTGCACGAAGTTTAGCTACACCTGATCTTCCAAATGGTAAGAAATATTTGTACTTTTCTATTTTAAATGTTATTTATCTATCTCAATTTGCTAATAAATCAGCTCATTGGGATTGACATCATGGTCAGCGAACTCTCTAATTACTTCTTTTATGTTCCAATTCTAGTGAATACACTTACATAAATACATATGTGTAGGGTGAGGATTAGATTAGAACTAGTTTAGACAAAAATAAGATTTCCTAGTTTCTTGTCGGTAAAAAAAATGGTGATAAATCAATATGGATCTTAAAAATGAATGTAAAAGGTGTTCACAATAGGTTTATGTTATTTAAGAATATCATAGTTATAGCTATGTCATGTCATCGCAACACCCTATATATATGTTACAGGTTTTATACGACAATATATATGTACTACATTTCACAAGAATAATAATAATAAGTCATTCTTCAAACAAAACAAAAAATAGCAGAATAGTATTTCTATTTATATCAAAACACGATTTTTGGTAGGAGACGAAAAACAAGAGTAAAAATGGATTTCCTAATATTTGAAACTACTAAATATATGAGTGTAACTACTATCTAACAAATGCCAAAACTAATTATACTCAGTTTAAGATATAAATCTGTGTGGGAAAAACAATGCCATTTTTACACATGTAATTCATATATACCTGCACGAGCATACTGTACTTTTCTAATTGGAGTTTAACCGGTATTGATTTCGACTATATATATAATTATACGCGAAACTTGAATCTTAGGATTGTCATTTTAGACAAATATATAATAGCTATATATATGATGTTTTGTTTGTTGTTGCAGAAGTAAGTGCATATGGATACGGTGGTGGACCATGCTTTCAAGTCGGAGTTCGACCTCCTTGTTCTCCCGGCGATGGTTCTGGGTCCCACGACCCTCCTGCTGATTAAAAATATGTGTTGTGTGCTTGCATATTTCAATGTCTACTATATATATTTATATATGTCTATGCTACGAATAAAAAGTATGTCGGAGGTGGCTAGGGCGCCGAAGATATTTGCTTAATAAATTGGGTAAATGGTTCCGTACTAAGTTGCCCAATCTCGATTGCATGTTAGTGTGTGTTTACATTTCTCAATCATATGGCTCTTGGCACAGGAGGGCACAAATAAGGAGACACGTCATATATATTAGGTTGTTGGTTCAAGATGTATATCAATTGTTCATTTAATCGATGTGAGACTTAATATAGTATAAATCAATTGATTTTTGTGAAAGAGAGTAAGTAGAAAAACAAAATCACTAATAACATTAAGGAGATTACATGACTAAGTGTAAGAGTTTGGATATGACGGTCATGGTTGTGTCACCTCCGTACTTGAAAGGAGGGGTTTGATAATGGAAAGTAACGAGAGAACATTCATAGTAGGCATATATATAGTATCAAAGCTGAGCAGAAACGGAGAATGAGTTGGAAGCCGAATATGGAGATTCAAACGTTAATTGAGAAAGAACAAATATCCTCAAGCATTTGACAAATGAATATTATTAACTCGAGATATATGGGTCAGGATAAACATCTGTATTCCTAATCAAACATGTGTTTTTTGGTTCATACAAGATGGTAAGTTTGGAACAGAAAAATTTACCTATGTTTGGAATCATAGGAGCAAAAAGAAATGTAATATTTGTAATACTCTTTGGCAACGGACTGATTCAATTCATTTTGGACATATATAATAGACATGCCCTAGGCCTTTATCAATATATTTCATAATTTGACTACGTACAAATTAAAACATTATAGTTAAAATTTCTTGATGGTGGCTTATACCTACTGCACCTTGCAAGTCACTCCAAGACATTTGAACTTTGGAGTATTATATTCACAGAAGCAGCAGCTTATCCCTTCCATTAGTTTTCTTATAATTAAGGTCCGATACACAAAATTATACGAGCCATTACCAAGATTCTGAACGTGATACGATGACTAATTATAAGGTTTCTCCTTCTCCTAGCTTGGCATTTTTTTGCTTTCTCCTTATTGTAACAATCCACCAATCCTTCAATTTCCATCGCCCTAAGTTTTTGGTTGTGGCTCGAAACATCGATGCATATCCTCCCAACAGTAATGCTTCTTCTTCTTCTTTCCCGATCATTTTTTTTGACCGATCGTGACGTGAAGCAATAGGGTTACATATTTACTTACATAGTGTTGTGTTGTAGATGATCACGGTGAATATTACAAGAAGCTACATGTTGCAATTTCAATAGATGTTGGTGGATCCGGTTCTGGAAAAGATGGTTCTGGCCATCATCATTAGTACACACTCATGTTTTGTATAATCATGATTAGTTACAGTTATATCTACCGATTACTGCCATATATTTTCTTTCTTAATCACACACATGTGGTTGTAATTTATAGTTTCTTCATATATTACATTACATACATATATTTTTAGAAATAAATACAAGTCTTATACATGTATGCTTGCTTCAATGGTCTGGTGGATAGACTCAAAACTCGCCAGTTTTTATAATTTTATGTATGGCATGTGCACTTGCGTGTATAGATCTTATCTCATAATATATCAACAACAAAGATAAAGATCATTATACAACTTAATAAAATATCTTTAGGTTTTCGTTACGAAATTAATCTTGTGAGGAAATAAATAAGTTTAAGCCTTGAGCGTCCCCAAGGGGGTACCTTGTGGTTCAAATCTTGCATTCCAATCAAGAGATCATGAATTCAAATTTTGTTGGATTAGGTAAGGTGAGATTATGGACGGGTTATACATATGAATTTTTAACAAAAAAAGTTTAAACCTCGAGTAAACGATAATTTTATCAAATAAATTACGTATCGGTTTTAATCAAAACTCTAAGATAGTAATTTTTAATAAAATATTTGAGGTTTTAACCGATATTATCTTTTGAGTAAATAAATAAGTTTAAACCTCGGTTACCCTTTGATTCAAATCTTATATTTCATTTAAGAGATCATGAGTTTGATTCTTGCTAAACACAGTAAGGATGAAATTATAAACCATTTATATATATAAGAATCTTCACATAAAAATAAATTAAATCTTGATAAACAACATTTATCATATCAACTGTGTATCGATTTTGAACCAAAACTTCACTAGACTTTTGAAATGAATACACATAGAGACCACTCATAGTCATAGGTCCAACCACCCCCACTAAGGAAAGCACACAATTCCATATATATATATATATATAAAAAGTCCACACTAAAATCAAGTCAATATGTTCACACAAATGACATTTCTTTGTAATTAATGGTAGAAGAAAAATTCAAACTTCTTGACTCGTAGTTCTTGACCCACAAATAAGCGAAATCGATGAGCCACACCTGTACCTTATCTTCCTCAAATTTATAACCCTCTCAAGTCTCAACCAAAGCAAGCCATAAACAAGAACAAGGTTTCAACATGACACTCAATAGCAAGACCTGTCCTATCCACTTCTTGCCGATTTGCTGCCTCCTCTTGATCATCACAACCACTCATTTTTCTCCCACGACACAAGCTGCGCGAGTTCTAGCCGGTAATTGATTGATTAATTAATCTCTCTAATTCATGATTTAGTGTTAATAATTAGTCAAAAACATGTGTTTGTAAAAGATGGAGGAGGAACAAAGATAGGCGTGGGCGGGAGCGGATCGCGAACCGATGGATCAGGAACCGGAGACAGCTCACCGTCGGGGACGGTGCAGATGAGTCCTCCGACCTCGGTCACCAAGATAGGATATGCTAGCACCACGGTCACCGGAGGCACACCCCCAATTAAGAGCCATGGTTAGCTACTTTGTTAACGCTAAACCAAATTGACATGGCTCTTCTTAAGTGGATCTGCTACCTGAATCAAGTCTTGTATTGTACCATGCAATTATTGAGTTGTTATGTAACGCTCATTTAGTATATTATTGTTTTCAATTAGATTTGAGAAAATTTTGTTTGAGTTGGGTTTGAACAAATTTATAAGGATAAACTTAAATTTGATTTGGTTTGATTATATAATTTATTTATCTTTTGAAAACTGAGATTTATTATGTTAAGCAATCAAATACAATAATGTGATGCAATTTATCAGGTATAACTTGATTACGCCATGACTAATCAGAGTAAGAATGTGCCGCTCTCGTTAACCAGTGAGCTGCACGATTCGTTGATCGTCTAACAAAAGAAATGTTAAGCTCAATTTCATCTTTTTTATTATACAATCTTACCAATAAACTGAAATTCAAGTCGAATCTTATTATTATGATCTTAAATTAATTATTAAATAATTCAAACTTGAATTACTTATTAAAAGTACAATTGATTTGTGATATAATAACACAGAAAATCTTATTTTGAAACATAGATTCTTTTTGTTCTTTTCCTTTTTTGAGATGGAAAATAAGTACGAGTCAAACCAAAGGTTGTGAAAACCATAAAATTCAATATTTTCTGATAAAAGAATTGAATAGGAGAGACCCATGGACGAAAATTGATGTGCCGAAACTTTCAACTTTACTTTTAGTTATTTCACACATCATAGATTAAAATAATTATTACATATTTCCTTAGTGCGCCTTGCCTTTCACATTTTGAATTTTCAGTGTATACAATTCAAAAAGTTCTTTTATGTTTTTGACCTGTATATGCATATATAATTTACACATGCCAAGAACCAAATGCAGCATCATCTTCTGAAGAAGAAAACAAGAATGAAGAACATCAACTATAAGGCTTCTTTCATATTTTTTTGCTTTCTCTTGATCCTAACCATCCACCAATGCAAGGTCTTGGTTGCAGCCCGAAATATACATGAACATCCTCTAAAAGGTAATCTTTCTTCTGTCTTTTTTCTCGACCGATCATAACATGATCAAAATCAAATGACATATTCACTTAATTGTTTGTGCTGCAGAAGATTTGCGTGGAGATAAGGAGCTACATGTTGTTATTTCAGCAAGTGTAGGCAGATCCGGTTCAAGCAAGGACCGTTCAGGAAATAATTCAGGATCAGGTCCAGACAAAATGGTTTAGGTCATGTCTAAGCAAGCAGACTTGAGATCCTTCAAATTAAGCATCTCAGTCATGTGTAGTGTTTTAGCTAAATTAATCTTTTATATTCTGTATGTGACTATTTCAAGTCGTTGAAATCTGAATAAGCCACAACTTCAAACACAAACACATAAATTTTTGTCCTCAAGAAACATAGCTCCAAATAGGTACACAAGTTTGACATTATTGAAACGGGCTATAAATAATACATAATGTAATGCCCATAAGCAAAAAGAAGAGATTCAAACACAGCCTCTGGTAGTGGAAATCTAAGGAAAGCTCTTAAGCTGGAGCAAAGTCTACTTAACCTGTGTTTCTCATACCAGCAGCAATGCCATTTATGGTGATGAGCAAAGCATCTCTGAGTTTGGCGTTGTCATCATCACGTCTCAACCTCTTCAGAATCTCTACCTGCAACATGTTTATGGGGTTGAGATATGGGAGCCTGCTCTCTATCAGCCTCCTCAAGCTCTTGTTGTTGTCTGATAGCTTTTCGTGTCCACTGACCACCAATACAGTCTTCTCTGTAGTAACAAGCTCTTTCCTGAGTTCATCTCCCAGTTTTTGCCTGCTTTCTGAAACTAACACTTCATCATAATGTTTCGCTATAGGAACGTCTGCTTTGCCCAGCACCATCTCTATGAGATCTATTGTAGACTGAAAGAAAGGCCATTCTCTGTACATTGCTCTTAAATCTTCGGTGTACCCCTTTTCGCAAGCACCCTTTAAACCCGCTCCACCTCCGAGCCATGCTGGGAGAACGAATCTGGTTTGAGTCCATGCAAATATCCATGGAATGGCACGGAGATGCCCGATTCCTGATGAACTCTTTCTTCTTGTGGGACGGCTTCCAATGTTGAGGAAGCCAAGCTCAGCCTGTGGTGTAGCTTCGTTGAAGTAGGAAATGAATTCTGGGTTTTCATAGACTGTGCTCCTGTAACTCTCGCAGCTGATCTTTGAGATCTCTTCCATGACATCACGCCATTTTTTCTCACGTGGTGGCTGAGGAGGGCGCATGGTTGCTAGCAGCACTGCTGTTGTATATATCTCGAGTTGTCTCACAGCTGTCTGAGGAAGCCCGAACTTTGCCTGGACCATCTCACCTTGCTCAGTTGACCTCAGTGTGCCCTGCCAAATCAAGTTACAACTTATTGTGGCATTGAAGAGGGTGTATTTTGATATCTACCGAAAAATAAAATTAAAGCAGACATTTTTACTAGCATACTATCAAAGGTTTTAACTAGCTTGCAATGTAACTCACCATTACAGAGCCAGGGGGTTGAGATTGAATGGCAAGATATGTGGGGCCACCTCCACGACCAATACTTCCTCCACGGCCATGGAACAGAGTAACTTTAATACCATATTCATTGCATGCAGCTACGACATCCTCTTGGGCTTTATAGAGTTCCCAAGCAGCAGTGAAGCGCCCGGCATCTTTGCCAGAATCAGAGTATCCTACCATTACCTGTCCATCATCATAAGCCATCAACAAGAAGTTTTAACTGAAGTAATCCATAAAGTTTGAATTTTTGAAGTAGATACCTCTTGGTGGCCATTATGGTTCTTAATGATGTGCTGTCTGTACCAATCGATAGATAATAGTTTCCTTATCGCTGAGCCAGCTTCTCTCAAGTCCTTCACAGTTTCAAACAGAGGAACCACACGCAGCCTGTTCCAAAATATGTAGTGAAAATAGTTTAACCCTTTAGCCAAGTTATGACCGGAATGTGAGTATTCCATATGATTCATACACACTGTAAAAGGAATTTGGTTAGGTTATCGACATATATGAAACTTACGTTCCACCAGGACACGGTTTCCCTAACTCTCCACTAACAGCAAGGCGGGCATCTTTCTGCAAAAGCTCTACGGCAAGGACATCACTTGCCTGTATGTTTTACCAAAGATTGCGTTAGTATTTTTATTCTATATGACATTATAGATGTATAACAAATAATACTACACACAAAAACTCTTGCACTACTGACACAGTCCCAATATACAATTTGAATTCTAGTAAAAGAAGTTCTGTCATACATTTGAGGCCATAGATATGACATAAGCTCCAAGTGAATCACTTCCCAGCTCAGCAGCAACACGAAAGGTATCCAAGACTTCTTTAACATCAGGAGAAACCTGGGAAGATCAAATTGTGTAAAACAGTAGAAAAGAAAATAGCATCCCTGGAAACAAAAACTGGGTTCGCAATCAGCCCAATGAAAACTCTACTCAAGGGAATTCCTAGGAAAGGTTTAACATACTCTTTCTTAATCACAACTGTTCATAATCAGCTGGTTCAAGAGGTAAATCAGTATACAATAACGTAATGAATCATCAGAATATACACAACGACAACACCTAGAAAAGACCTCAAAGAGTAGCAACCAAAACTACAAAGTGAAACAAGACGTCCCACATGAATTCTAGAAAATTTTCATTTGCCAACCTACTGCAGCAACAAAAAGGATCATTTATGAATACAGGTTAGCCCTTTTTTAATACAATAGTAACACCAAAACTAGAGAGCCACATGATACAAAAAAAAAAAGAATATTTGTGGTAAATTAACTACATCAAGTGACTACAAAATGAGAGATAAAAATTTGAAGTTGACATTGTTGCAAAACCATCATAATTGTCATTTCTATACAAAGAATTTAGATAAATATTTTACCTCTATATTAGGTGGAACAAGTGGCCTCTTTCCTTTTAGCTCCCTCGTTAAAAATTCCAGTCTCTTATCTTCATTCCAATCACTGTACGTACCAATATCCAAATATCTTGTAATGGCATCCAGTGTTTCAGAATGTCTATTCGATTCCTGTACATCCAAAAGTAGTTAATAAATAACACTTCGATAAGAAAGGTGCAGGTTATAAAACCAAAACAATGCCTACCTGTCGTAAATCGAGCTTCATCAACACCATGCCAAATGTAGTTACTCTGCGGATTAGGTCAACAAGTCGGCCATCAGCAAGCACACCAGATCCAGACCATTGCTGGAAAAAATTGAAGTTGTATCAGTATCAAATCCCGTGCCTGAAAATTCTCATTTCTTATTTTCTAACACGCATATATATACAATCCAAGGTAGTGGGGAGGGCTTAAGAAAGTTGGGTACCAAAGACTCATAGCATAGAAGCAGTGGTTCCAAAAGTTCCTCTGTTGTTTCATAGTAGTCCCAAGCATCATAGTCGCAAGGGTGATCCTCAAGAAGAAGTTCAAGCCGCTTTTGTGTTTTCATAAGCTGAACTCAATGAACACAAAGAAACTTTAGAATCTCATCAATTATAGAAGAAAAAAGCTAATAGACTAAATCACAAGATTACAGAATTAACCTTACTGACCCTAGGTGTAATCTGAGGAATAAAAAAACTCTGAAGCATTTATAACAAATATGGCAAACAGAAAGCTATCGTCACAGAACAATATCCCAATGGATCATTCCATCCTAACATTTTTATGGCATAAAACTAGAATATTATTTTATGGCCCACTCAAATAACCTGATAACAATTTATTGGTGCCCCATATCAGGCTCTATAAGCCATAAGTGACTTATAGTTTTCCATGAATCTTAATTCTAATTGATACCAGCTCCACAATGACATAGTTGAGCAAAACCTATGCATCTAAGTAGTGAAGCAATACCTTATCTTTCACATCTCCCAGAACAATCCTATAAGGAGCAAGTCCAGGACGTTGAGGTGGGCTTGGCTCCAGGAGCTTATGGAAGCTTGACCTTCCCATCTGAGCTTCTGCAAATGGTTTCTTTTGAGCAGCAGAACGTGGTGTCAAAGGTTGCTGAGAACCAGCGGAATTAGCTATGCTTCCATTTGAACTAGACTTACTAAAACCGAAATTCTGGCTGGCAGAATCCTGAGCATCCTACGAAAAGAAAAGAAAATAAAACAAAGAAACCTAGGTAATACTTTAGCTAGGATGCAACAGGTAGAAATAATAAGCATTGAGCAGTAGCCATATAAATGTGGCACAACAGGTCTATATCCTGGCTTTACCTGATGATTCAGTAGCCCAGCCCTCGGGATCTCTAGTTTGGGATACTGGGATTCACTATCATTGCATTCTACATGAAATTACGAGTGAAAGAAGGAATCAACGATGACATTCCAAATTGATTAAACAAACAAGCATAGCACGCAAAGTGACATGGATAAATTTAACAGGACATGAGACAAGAAATTGCGACTAAACAAAAGTTCATCATAGATATTGTATTACTGCCATACCCAACATATTAATTATGTATTCTAGCTTTCTTAGAAAATACTGAGTTTCACACGCATTAGTTGCAATGAAGTTTTACATGTTTGGGTTTTTGGATTACCTTATACCCTACATGTATATATGTACCCCAGCTCTTTTGGGAAACAAATAGTATTATAACTGTTATTTCAATGTTCATGGTAAGATGGGCTTGTACTTGCAACTCGTAGAATCTTAAATCACCCTACCAAAAACTATGCAGACAAAAACCAAAATTCTTACCAGTGCAAGAGGGCAGATCAGCTCTAGCTGGAAGTTGCGTAGGAAGGCCTGCAGCTTGGTGACTGTGAAGCTTTGATTCATTCCAGCCCGAACTCTCATGACGGTCCTCTGATGAAGTTTCTAGAATTAATTTAACCACCACAAACTATTAGAGGTAGAACACATTTGGAACTCCAGGAACTTCATCAGGAGCATCCATCCCTCCGTAAATCATGAAGTGGACAAAAACTTTGGAAATATATGTCTTACTGATCTCTTTGATAAACATTTAATAGGAAGTCGTACTCAACTACATATTCAACTAGTTCAATTTCGATTTTGAATTAGCGCAGAATTGACATTATCTATTGATTTATATACAGTCGCTACTCAAGAATAATGTTGTTGCAGTGCAGCAGAAAGAACAATAGAAAAATAAAGATTTAGACAGAAGAGAAGAGAAGAAGAATGAGGCAGATATTGTTTCCAGATTAATCATCTCTATAAATTTCTTGCTCTTTTTCTTTTTATTTAAAAAAACTAATCCCTGTAAATGCAATTCGTCAAGAGGCAAGATAGACACATTTTTCCATGTTAAACATTGTCCAGTCATAGTTAACACTAGATACAAACAAAACCAAATAGAAAAGTATATTTACAAGAATTTTAAGAATAGGATAAACTGACCTTTTTCTAGAATTTCATGTGCCAGTCTTAATAATTGATTACTACATTGATTCATGGATAGTTCAAATCTTAGGCTATCAACTTCACGGATGTAGAGATCAATAGCCATCCACCTTGATAAAAGAGAGACATCTCTTGTCACCTGAAGCAGTAAAATAAAGCAACTTACTCTCTTTGTGTAGTTGGGAGAATAATTAATTTGTAAAATGAAATTGATTTTAATTAAATATTATCAAAGAGGCTTTCAATGTAATTAGGATAGACCAAAAAGGGACAATTCCAATTCAGAATGCACCAGGACAAACCCGGATGTTAACTGTTTATGCTGAAACTGATTATCCATAGAGATAACATAAACCTCATTCTCTTCTGATGTGGAACAAAATTAGAAGTGAAAACATTATCAACCAATCTCATCTGTGAACCTCACCTTTGCAGTTACATTAGGATTTCCATCTCTGTCACCTCCCATCCAAGACCCAAACTTTATAGGTGTGCAAGTTAATGGGAGTGGCTTTCCAGTATGCTGAGAGAAGAAAATGTGAGAAAACAATGTGATAACAAGAAAGCTGAAGAATATATTTAAGTATTCTAATAGCTAAAGACGAAACTGGAAGGCAACCTTCTTTAGGGCATTGTTCAAACGACGCAAATAATGTGGTACAGCTTTCCAAAGTGACTGCTCCACAATGTTCAAGCCTAATACGACAAATGAACAATTACACTTGCAGAAAACTAAAGCAAACAAGTTACAGACATCTTAAGACTAAAGTAATTTAATTACCTGCCCTAGCTTCATCTACTGGTGTAGGTTTGTGGCGTCTAAGCTCATCTGTCTGCCATATTGAAGTAATTTCTCTGACCTGCAAAGTTTAGAATGAATTATGACCAAAAAGGAGAAATAAATGATAAGTATCATTTCTACATTTCATGTTTATTTTAATTTATTTTCCAGGTGGGGTTAAGAGGTGGATACCAAATCTTCAATCAGCATCTCTCGATCTTCATGACCAAGATCAGGTCGATCATTATATTCTAGAAGATGCTGCATGAAAAACCCAATAAAATGATCAGACATAAGCACATAATGGTAGCTGATAATGTCCATTAAGGTACTCATATGAGGATGAAACGACTTACGGCAATTCTGATGTGCTTGTACTGTAGTGTACGCCGGTTAATCTGTGTGGGATGTGCGGTGAGAACGATTTCAACTTCCTGCAGAAGCAAAGATTTAACATGTATAAACAAATATACAACATTTACAACTCCTTTACACATGTATGCCTAACTGTGAACATACCTGCTTGCACACAGTGTTATAAAGTTCTTCTGGAGGAACACCTCCTTGCAACAGCTGATTAAAAATGTCATCACAGGATTTTGATAGATGTGCAACATTCTTCGTTTTCCGAACCCTGTATATGGTAACAGGACTACATGAGAAATCAAGTAGGTCTTTATTTGTCTTACGAAATCCAAACTATGCCACAGTTACTAATTTTAGCCATAAAGAAACCGATTGGCTGCAATTCGAATCTGTAGGGAACCTTGGACAAAGATATTGCAATAATTACCTATGGTGTGTTTCAGCAATACCCATCAGATTGAGATAATGGCTGAATGCCCGAGCAAGGGTGAATGCTTCTTCTAGTGTCATGTCTGATATCTCCTTCGCAAGCTGCTTTTCGAGCAGCTCCGCAGTGTCCTCAACCCCAGCCAGCCTCATATTACAAGCACTCTGAAGGCAGTAAGAAAACCCAATTAACCAAACAACTAACTCACAACCCAAATGGTTAATATATCCCTAAATTGATACACAGTAAATCTAGCCAATGAAATGAAATCACAAACTTTTAATGTTATACATATAATTCCTGATGCTCATTAAAATCATGATTCAATCATCAGCTTGGTTGAGTTCAGTCTTTCACAAAACAGTCACACACAGTAGACAACACTTCTTCCCTTCTCAATTTCTTTCCCTCTGCTTTCTCATGAAGCAAACGGAACCACAGAACCATCAGGAAACAAAACCACAAACACCCAAAATCAACACAACAGTAATGACCACTAAAAAAGCAACTAAAATCAAAACAACAGTAGAGTCATCAGACCAGCCTCTATAAACATCAGATATCATCATCGGCAAAACAAAACCCCAAAAATACTCATAGAGGAAGCGAAAAGCTCGAATCAAGAGCACACAACTACAATGATTCAGTATAAGCTGAAAGCAGAGAGACGGGGCCACCTGAGCAAGGACTCGATTCCTCTCGAGCTTCTCCATGAACTTGGCACCAACCTCTCGGTGGAGCACATCGTTTAGAAGATTACCGAGCAGCTTGCAATCATCCTCGAAGCTCTGGAACGAGATCTCCTCCGCGATATCGTCTGTGGTGTCCGTCATTGCTCCACAACAGAGCCGAGAGCAGCAGCACCAGAATCAGAACCAGAACCAGATTAGAGAAGAGAGGATATGCAGAACCGAACCTATGTATAGACCCAAAGAAAGAGACACAGAGTGAGAGCTTTAGAGAGAGAGTGAGAGTGGTGGTGGTGGTGATTGCGAGAGGAAAAAAAAAAGGGTGAGTGTACGAATTGTTTCGGTTGGACAATTGTGGGACCGCGCCAAGGCTGTTTGGACACGTGTCCCTATTGGGTCGTTCTAGTTCTTGCTGGGAACTAAAAGTGAGATTCAGGATTTTTTTCATTTTTTTTTCTTTAATTAGAAATGGAATAGAATATTCATTTCTTCTTGACAAAAATCCCTCTTTGCTTCATAAAAGTTTGGAAACAATTATTTTAAATTTTCGGAATATTCCAGTTTATTCCATTTCAATCTGATGATAAAGCTTAATGCTTTCCGGTTTCTACTGGTCTCTAATTTAGGATCCATTCAAGATAAGGTTTTGTTTCTAATTTCTAGTTGTACTACAAGTGGCATGAAATGTAAAATTAATTATTTAAACTTGGTTTAATTAGTCAAAAATCATAGTTTTTTTTATTAGAAATTTTAAAATAAAATAAAAAAGATGTTGTCAATCACTATCTAGATTTATGTATAATTGGAGTCATCCAGATTTCACATGATATGAAACTTGTGACACATAGCTTATCTTAGATTTCACATTATTCTTGAGTTGAGATATCATGGGCTTGAATGTAGCTACGCATGCATGAGACTTCACCAACAAATCAAAAAGAAGAGAAGGTACGTACTAGTCTTTGTAAAAGCTACATAGTTCCAAAAATATTGAGGTATAGGTGCGCTTTTCCCGTGAAATGCTGGTGAACAATGACGATACACACCTCCAATAATGTAATGTTCATTGCCTCTTCATATATGTGGTTAGCTGCAATTGGATCCGTCACGAATCTGTTATTATTTTTGAAACCTTAACTTTTCATAGTTAATTTTGAGCAGGATTGTTATATACTATTGATTAATAACAGATATTACATGTCCTTTCTCTCTAATAACATGATACTATAACTCTTTAACACAAAGTTAGCAACAATATAATGGAATCAACAATACTCATGAAGCCAAAACTAAATGTAAAAGGAATACACTAGTTCCAGCTTACGATAATAATGAATAGCAATTAAACTCTTCTCATTGTCTAAAAAAAAGTCAAGAACACAAAAGTTCAATAGCAATTCTCTTACATTCCAGAAAAAAAAAAATGAAATTGGGGAAATCCGTGGATCCCCATACAAAGGGTGAGAACTTATCGGCCTAAAAACTCGGCAGAACCAAGTGACCTGTGAAATAAGTAAAAACATATATAGGAATACATAAAAAGCCTTCATCACCATCTATTGTAGCCGCCACCGCCTCTGCCGCCGCCACCACCACCGGAATATCTTCTATCAGAGTAGCAGCCACCCCCTTCCCCCAAACCCTGCCGCCACCGCCACGACCTCCAAATCGTCCCCTTGACTGATCCCTTTCTTGCAAAGGGGGGAGTGATGTCAGCACTTGTATGCTAACGCCAGCTTCCTTTTCATTACCTGCAACAACAATCACCAGACATGTAAATATCGTAGGAGGTTTTGTGCATACATATTTGAATCCTAAAACCCGAAGTTCAGATACTGTCAGAGACTTGTAAGAAGTGCAAAAAATAAAATCAGAATTACCAGAAAGGAACAGATCCAGATCTGCAGAAGGTACATCGAAAACTGCACCCTTTCCATCAGCAGTAAGAGTAAGACCCTGAATTCCGTTAACCTTTTCTTCGGAAAAATACCTCCTCAACATACTAAATGCAAAACTGAATACAATTTGCAAAAAAAAAAAAGTTGGTCAGTAATAAGTAACCAGTTAAAGAATTTAGAGTACATTTAGCTTGTGTCAGTCAATTTGAAGATGAAAACTTCAAAAAATATTAATAATGGAGCTGATACTTACGATGGTGTGAAGATGGGCCTTCCACTCTGAAGATGTACTGTGGCATAGTTCTCCATTGAAGTAATAAGTGATCTTGTCTTTATTTCAGTAAAACCCTACACACCATACAACAAACAATGTATCGTCATTCCAGAGAAATTAAGACGTAAAATGTTTGTATATGCTTGAGCGGGAAGAACTTACAACAGCCTTGGCAATTGCTTTTGCAAGTAGATCTACTGCAGACTGACCAGAATTATTCAGCAGCTCCTCTGCGGCAGACTTGAATGCAGGAATAACGCTGTGGTTCAAACATGTTAGAATCTAAACCCGTCACTATAATAGCACTACCCATCAATTATCATACGTAGAGAAAACAATTACCTATCGGAGATTTGGGCTATAGTTTCTACTGCTGATAAACCAGCGGATTTGGCAATATCAGCCGGCTGAGGAGCAGAAACATGCTCAAACTTAACACCTGTTTCTTTCTCCATTCTTCCTATGTTTGACTTTCTTGGATCATAAAGCATTACTGCAACTCCAGTATTTCCTGAACAAAAAAAAAAACAAAGGTTTAAGTACCCCCATCAAAGTTCAGCTGTTTGAATAAATAAACAAACAATGCAAGGATCATCATTTACCAGCTCTTCCTGTACGTCCGGATCGATGGATATAAGATTCTATATCACGTGGAGGTTCACACTAAATTAACCAAAACATAACATTAGTATACTCCTGGGAAGTACATATTAAAAGCATTCATTTGTGCATGGAAACATTTGCACAAACCTGGATAATTAACTGCACATCATTGATATCTAGTCCACGAGCAGCAACATCTGTGGCAACCAATGTCATGAATTTGCCGGACCTAAATGCAGCAAGTGTAGCCTACAAATAGCAAATGAAAATTATTAGATACAACAAGATAATTATTAAGCATAATACAGCAAAAAAAAACATAAATGTACAAGAAAATTGGCGCGGGGGTTGGATTTTTAAAAAGGAAAAATGCAAGAAATAATTCTTCCAACACTGCAGCAGGCATCATGGATGAAAACGTGATGAACATTTTCACTGATATGCATTTCCCTACAACACTGTAGCCAGTGTCCCAAAGAAATAGTATGAAAAGGATGCACATACAGATGCAATTTTTCAGGAAAATTACTAGGCTGAGATTAAATAAAAAGTCTATAATTCGGAGTCGGACTGTGCAATAACAGCTCACCCCTATGAGAATTTAAGATATAATAATTTAGTTCCTACTGAAATTTATTATCTAATCCAGTGAGAAATACTACAAGCAAATATTATATATTGTCTTTGAGGCATTAATTAGGCACATGTCAACTTTAGTTTTCTGTCTTGTTTCCCACCAATTTCTGAATAAGGACTTTGCATTTAGGCGTCATGATGGGGATGGATATAGGCGGTTCAAAGCAAAACCTCCTTACTTGAAATTGCAAGAAAAAGAAGAAAGACATGGACCACATGGTACACATGAAACAGCAAAAATCAAAGAGTTCAGTCATCGTTCTTTCTGAACAATCATCAATCTCTCAATTTGGGATACCTCACGCTTAGACTGCTGTATGTCCCCATGCAATTCTCGCGCTCCAGCAAGCACACCAGTAAGTTCAGTTGCATCAGCCTTTGTCTGAGTAAAAATAATTGTTCGCCCTCCACTGTATCACAACCCCCACAAATATATCAAGAGAGATCAAACAGAAAAGGTACTAATTAAAGGCAAATTATTGTTAGAAACAATCTACCTGCCATAACAGCTAATAACATCAGGAATAATCTGGGCTCTTGCTTGATAAGAACAGGGAAGAACAATGTGCCTAACACTGGTGCTAGCTTTCATTTTTTCGTTACCAACAATATCAACGGTTTTCTTATCTGGCTTCAAAAATCTCGAAGCAATCTGGAAATGCAACAAGAACATGATTCAATTGAAAAAAAATACAGTGAGGGCTAAGGTTGCACTGAATAGAAAACTAGGTTCAGAGACGAACATTTTTCACCCAGGAAGGTAAGGTAGCACTGAATAGAAGTGTTTGTACTTTACTTGTGTCATCAACTTTGCCTACAAATTCAATGAATTAGTTACAAAACGTACAAAAGCATTATCAATTGGCACAATGTAAACGTAAAAATTGCAAATTTGTAATATTTGAACAAGAAACCAGCAGACTGGTCAGTCTTTCTTGGCAAAAATATTCTGAGACATTAGTTACAAAGCAAGATGATTAATACTCTGCCAATGAACACCCTTGACAGGTTAAAGACAAGAAAAACACCACGTACGTGAATGCCAGTGAGTACCTTATAATGGACTCAAAGCTTACTGACATATTACAACAAAGTACAATTCCAACAAGGTCTTAACTCCAAAACTATAGATTGGCAGAACAAACTTTTCCATTTTTGCTTATTAGTTCAAGAAAGACATTCCTTCCACAAAGGGTATGACTGGGGAGTAGCCATAAAAAAAAATCTTTTTTTTTCATTACTAAAGAACTGCACAAAAGCAATGTTATATATACTGCAACTGAGACCATACGTCAATATATCATGCCAGAAAACAAGATAGACAAAAGGTGTGTCACAGTTTAAATGTAGTGACCACCAAAACCTGCTTAGAAAAAACAATTGTGAAAATAGGGAACAATTCCTCCAACTATTTCAGAATACAGGAAGGAACATTAATCACAAAGATTCTCAAGGCCCCAATAGATGGTCAACAACTTAGCTTCAAGGTACAATATGATGAACACACAAGAGTAATGTAACAGGTGGATTTAAGTTCATTTCATCATACATGCATTCGAACCTAATAAGCTAGAGATAAATAGCATACCCAAAATGTGTTCAACATCATCCACAAAGCCCATGTTCAGCATTTCATCAGCCTCGTCAAGAACACGGAATACTAATGAACCAAGGTTGAGATTACCCCTCTCAAGGTGATCCTAAGCAAAATGCGAACAGAAGTAGAGTAAGCAAAACTGAACATATACAAAGTAAACAATATTGACTGTACTTATAAAAGCCAAAAATCTCAAATGAAATAAAACAAATGACAGAAGAGGTTTACTTTTACACGGCCAGGTGTTCCAATAACAATATCAACCCCTTTATTGAGCTTTATCTGTTGGCCTGGGATGGATGCTCCTCCTCCCCCATACAAACAGCATGAAGACAATCCCAATGACCCACCATAAGTTTCAAAGTCAGCATACACCTAAAACAAACCCAAAATAGATAAGCATGATCACATTAGTTGACACAATCACATAAAAGTAGTTCCTGAAGCTGATTTGCTCTTGATCACATTATTTATACCTGGTTGGCCAACTCTCTAGTGGGTAAGAGCACCAAAACAGAAGGTGGCCTCCTATAACCAGTCTTCCTCTGGGCCTTCCCAGGTCCATTTGTCAGAGACTCCACTATGGGCAACACAAAAGCCAGCGTCTTACCCTGCATAATTGTAAAAATAGAAACAGATAAAAACAATCAGATACACTCTACCACCATTCCTTCAAAGTCTTTCACATACTGCAAATTGTTAAAAAAAAAAATCAATTTTTTACAATGCTATTTGCATAGAACAGTAGAGAATCATACCTGGCCAGTGCGAGCTCGGCCAACCAAATCGGCCCCATCAAGGACAGTATCAAAGGTCATCGCCTGGATTGGGAAGAGCGCTTTAATCCCATTAGCCTCCAGCTTCGCCTTCAATGGCCCAGAAATCCTAAATTTCGAGAGCGCATTGGGGTCCTCTTTCACTTCAGGCTCTTTCTCTTCCGGCTCTTCCAGCTTGGCCTTCTTCTTCTTCGCCTTCAAATTGACGGGCTCGCCGAGCTCGGAGCTGGTGTCGCTCCGCTCATCCTCATTCTCAGCCTCCGAAGCCTTCCGCTTCTTGTCCTTCTTCTTGCTCTTCTTCTCCTTCTCGCCGTCGGAGTCAGACACCTCCTTGTTCTTCTTCTTCTTCGTCTTCTTGATAGACGGCTCGTCGATTTCAGGAGTTTCGGCTACGGTTTTGTTCTTGCTCTTCTTCTTCTCCTCCTTCATGATGGCTTCGGATGGAGTAGAGTCGCTGATAGCTATAGAAGGCATCACTTTTCTTCTACACTCAGTATACAACGAGATATAGATAGATAGATAGATACAGAGAGCGTATGAATATGCTATATCTGAACCTCTCCTGCTATGGAGGATGTTGTGACCTTGAGTCGCAGAAGCAGGAGCGAAAGAGGAAGAAGAACGCATTAGGGTTTGTAGTTTTATAGAGGAGGCTGACCATGCGCTCAATATTATTTGAACCGTTGGATGGAGGAAGCTTGTTAATATTTGATTTTTAGCCGTTGGATTGGAATGCTTAAAAGCTGAAAGTATTGGAAAAATATCTACCATGTGTTGTAGCCAGTATTTGGTACTTGAGGTAAATCAATGTAATTTGCCAAGTGGCATCGACAATCACAGCTGTCTTATTCTGAATATGGACCATAGACCTGAAAGTTGTTGGGCCTGGCCCAATTGTGAACCTATTCTGATCTTAGCTTCTCAAACTTAGCAACCGGGTTGACCCATCACGAGCCCATAAAGATGTTATTGTGATCCAAGTTCGGAACATTCTTTACTCGTTCAAAATTGTGCTTCCCTTAGTACCTTTTTTTTATGGAATAAAATAGGGATATTCTTGCTTAGTATTGTTGGTAGACAAAATTGACATAGGTTCGTTCAAGCGTCCGGCTAATAAAATTCAGAGCAAATCTAGTTAATAAATGGACAACCTTATTGGCATTGCTTCTCCTAATACCTAATCAATCAAAACCATATATACCATTATTTTTAGTCAGTTTCTAACCCATTTCTATTAGCAATAAAACGAAAAATACTAATACAAATTCATCAAGATTAACTCTTATTTTTCACCACACTTGCTCTCAAAAACAAGTGACTCAACGATACTCGAACCTTTTACCTTAAATTCACAACATAAGAGTCAAGTGGGTTGTGCTTATTTATGCAATTCACAGTGAGATGTGTAAAATGTCAAAAAAGTCCTACTTTTCTTCTTTTTTTGCTATACATGCTTGATTAAAAGTCAATGATGCACAAAGATGTGTGTAATGGATCGTTATAGTTAGCCGAGTTGGACCACAATCATGCAAAACCCCGAGAGACAAAGGCAAATGCTAAAAAAATATAAATCACACCTTTTAGCGTAAACACCCCAAAATGGATCTTTATAGAACGACCCAACTGTTGAAAATAATGTTATTTGGTAGCCATGAAAGTGTACCATATTTGTCGGTGAATCCTGAAAACAGTAACATATGGTTGTTGACCTTTGACATACCGACAGAAAATAACCATATTTGGAGCCCACGAGGGTTGAAAATATGAACAACACTGTACAACGTTTGACTCCAAGACACAATCTTTACTTGAAATGTTCTTATATTCGTTACCTATTTTTAATGCATTGCTAGACAACAACATCGTGAGCTCATGGCATAACTGCATAAGCATTGACAATATGGCCATGTCCTTATGTCTGCTGGTGTTTTGGTGTGTATAAACACATAAAGGCAGCCCAAACATGCACACGTATCCATGACTTTTGAGAACACAACATGGAATAGATTAAACATATTAAGTTGATATTTATGTGCTTTGTACTTAAGGTTTGTGCTAGTTGAGCACAAGCCATTTGACCGATGTCTGAAATGGATATACCTAACATATCCTGTTATGAGTAAAATTGGTTTTATGGATTACTTCTATGTTGATGAACTAATCTGTCTTTTAGAAAAGTGGCGATATTTTTAGGTCGTCAGCAAAAATCAACAGTAAACATATTTTTCGTTATTAACACCATTAGTTTTTATGAAATGACTATTCTACCCTCATCCCATGATTTAAGGGTAGGGTTTGAGGTTTATTTCGGGGAAGACGGTAGTTTTAGGGATCATATTTAGGGAGAGGGTAGTGTATGATTCGTTATTTAGGGTTCACTTTCGGATAGGGGTATTTTAGGGATTTCAAAAAATATTTGTTTGAAAACTGTCAAATTTAACATATTGCAAACGAAAAAATTATTTATCAATACATTCTACTGACCACCTAAAATAACTTATACTTTTGAACATATATGTCTAAACACCGTTAAAAAGTAAACTTAACCCTATATTATATTTATGTCTTAACACAACTATGGCATAAACTCGAATTAAATAGACGATAAATTGTTATAATTGGTGTATGTGTTTGGTCAATTTTGATCTCTAGGATCCATGTATTTGATGGTAAAAGTTATCATGAAAACTGTTTAATAAAAACAGGATAATGAACACATGTATCTGTAAGTTGATCATGTATGGTCATGCCCATTAATGCTAACAATCACAATGAATAGACTAACAACTATATTATCAAAATTATAAATTCAACATGAATAGTCACATCAAGTTTTCACTATCTTGTACGTTACAGTTAAGTCACGAGCACTAGAATCTTAACAGTGAGCATCATATGATAAATATTAGTGATTGTTAAGCTTCAACGGTTAATTATTACAGCAATCCAAGGTCAACATTAAGCGAATCATTAGGCGCATAACAGTTGCATACATCAACCATATTATATAACCTAACTTGTACCCTTAAACGAATTGAACCCTCAGGTGGCATTCTTCGTAATTAAATATTAATATGGCACTTTAATTATTTTAATCAAGAAAATCTAATACCGGTCAAAGGTAAGACAAACATGCCAAGGGATTAAAAAAATAGTTTAATTGTATTACACACTTCACTTCTTTATTCTGTAATTAATGAACGAATATGTAAACTTTTCACCGTCATGAGGATAATCATGGCATGCTAGCAACTTCTATGACTATATGATTATGTAATTAATTCATTTGACCACTCACACAACTATTTTGTTGAATTGATTCAAATTCATATCACAAAAATAAAATTGAAAGAATTATTTATTTTATATATAATTTTTTTTTCGTTTAAACTTAACAGATTAAATTTTATCTGATAATACTATTGATGAATAATGGACAAAACAATTTTAATAAACCAAAATAATCGTTGAATTAGAAGTAAGAATCAAAAAGGGTGGGCTCAGCAGCCACTAAAGTTTCAAAGTCTAATTAAACGTCACATTAATGACCTTTTTAATACTCATTGTAGCCATCTCAACCAAAGTTAGTGAATCAAGACACCCAAAACCTGTCCTTTTCCTTACAAATTATCCTAAAAGTCAAACTTAAATTCCATCCCAACCTAACCAAACCTCCCCAACAAGAACACATAGCAAATCAGAATCAAGCATTCATGGATTAGAAACAAGATAAATATATGATCAATGATTAATTCCAATCACAACCCAAATAAAAAGATGAGATCTTTTTTCTGGGTTTCACAAAATTCGAGCAAAACAAGAACACTAACAAATTTCAGATCCTAAAAATGGAATTATAATATAAAAAGAAACGAATAGCATGAAGTTTCATAGAAATGAATGAGCTCTCAAATTCCTATACAGTATAAATCTATGATCAATGATCAATTCCAATCACAACCCAGATAAAAAAATGAGATTTTTTTCTGGGTTTTCACAAAACTTCGACCAAAACAAGAATACTAACAAGTTTCAGACCCTAAAAATGGAATTTTTATATAATATAAAATAAACGAATGGCATGAATATACTCTGTAAACATCAGTTCTGAGGTATAGAGTCCACTACAGAGTTGTGCCTCCTGGAGGGTCCTGAAGGAGGTATAGGGATGTTCTTGGGGAGGAAGCCGAAGACTCTGCCGCCGTGCCGGAAACTGGTATCGTATCTTCTCCGGTGAGACTCGACCTTGGAATTCGTGGACGGTGTAGTGACCCCCATTGTTGTGCCGGGTCGAATTGCAGAGCAAGAACCCAGAGCAAGAGAGGTAATGAAGATGAACAGAAGTATGTGTTTGGTTGAGACAGAGGAAGAAGAAGAAGCCATTTTTTTAGAGTTTAAGAGAAAAATGAAGAATTTGATTTGATTGAGAACGGTGAAGGGTTGGCTTTTTTTATATGGTGCATGAGATTGAGAAGCAGAGGAGGAAGGTGGGAGGAAAATAAAAGGAAAATGGAAAAGAAAAAGAAGAGTGAGGTGCACGCTAAAAATTATATCTTGGATTTAAATGTCAACCCATTCGAAATTTCTAATAGCCGGCTCTGACTTTTAATTTGATAATTATATTTCTAATTCTATCTCATTAATGTTCTTGTTACTATAATCAGTTTTGCTGTTGTATATTTTTGTTTTGGTAAGTAGATTGAATATGAATATTTTGAAAAAAAAAAAATCATAAACTAGTTATGAACTATACCAACGATGTATTAGAAATATGGATAGCAGGTCTGAAAAAAAAAAAATACTTAATCATGTTTTCCTAGTCCATACTGGTGTAACAAAAATGTTTATTCAAGCTAATATTGGCAATGAAAATGGCAATTACCAAGTTTTTTTTATATATATAACAAGGAGTGTCCCTTAGATATATGTCTAAATGGGAGATTAATCAAGATTAATGAGTATAGTTGGATGATTAGGTTTTGTGTGAATGCGAACCAAGGTGAAAAGGTCTCGTCTCATTATCAAAAACTCATACCAATATTATGTAAGGTATTTGACTGACAAATATATATTTTGGGTGCTCTTTATACAAATAAGAACACATTAATGCGTTATTTTTTTTCCTAATTATGACAATTTGTCTCCAACTCGATAAAAGTGAATATTCTGAAAGTTTGCAAGATGTTTGATTCCAAGAACCATCTTATAATTTGTTAAGAATTTCGAGACGAACGATGGAATATGCATACATTAACACGAAATATGAGGTTTCTTTATTCTTCCTTTCACATTGTATAGGGATTTTAACTTTATTATTAAGTTGATTGATTTTAATTATAATTTCGATCAAATATTTACTTACAAATATAATGTTATCAAATTATAATATTAAAACTTACTTAACTCTCGTACCAACTTTCTTGGTAAAGAGGTTTTCCCACTTACAGACACAAACTAATTATCCTATTATTATCTACTCGACTAATTATACATATGTGGTGTGGATTAAAAAACAAACATGTCAATTACTTTAGAACACAAAAAGGTCTATTTATTAAGTCTACAAATAAGACAATTTGTGTATTAATTTACAAAATAATATCGTTTGCGTGCGAAGCTCCGACAAGAAAGAGCCTTCACTCAAGTGTGTCCCACTAAACATATCTAAATCCTTGTTATAATTATAACTTGACATTGATAGATATCAGAATTTGAATAATAATGTTGATTTAAAAATATATATTCCTTTTATTTGATATCTCTTTCTAGCCTTTTCAATTACGCGAGTTCATTAAATTTATCTTCTCTTCAAAACTAATGGTCAATTGGATTTTAGTCATGCTAGCAAGTAGCAATGTTATTGGTCGAAAATAAAATAAAAGTCTTGTTGCCAATAAAGGAGTAAAGTTTAAGGGAAATTAATGATATAATTAAGGATCCATATCTACTTCACTTAGTTTGAATCCATTAATTTCGTGTTGAACATGCGGCAAAGTGGAGGTGAGACTATGGATCACAAGTCAACGGACCACAAATGAGTAATAGGTGAAAAATAATTTCCCCTTAAAAAAAAGTGTATTGAAGTTTGTAGTTCTAAATATTTTCATTTAGTTATAGTTCTAAAAAAAATTATATATAGTTTTGAAATTACATTTTTAATAACTTTAGCTTTCATTTTTATTTTTTTCAAAAACAATTATTTTAGTATTCGTTTATATGAAATGATAAAATCGCTCTCGTATTTAAGTCTTAAAACTAAAACATATCTCTAACCATCTCATATTACCCTCGGAAACTCTATCAAATTCAATTCTAAACTCCTAACCTAATTACTAAATTTTAAAAGACCACAATATTCCTATATTCCTTTGTAATTTTCAAAACCACATCATTAAAATCGGTTTGAATGACACGGTTTTGAAAATTAGAAAAAATATATATGAGCCATTTTCGTTTTTCCAATTTTAGAGTTCATATTAGGTGGTTAGGCTTAGGGTTGGGCTATGCTTGGATTTGGAGGTTTAAATTTGAGGATAATTGTATTATTCTATAAATTAAATAATAAACTAGTTAAAAAAGTAAACTTAAAGATGGGATATAATTAAGAGAAAACGGCTATTACCATGAGAGATTTTTATGAAATTGAAAAGTTGGAGTGAAAAAATCCAATAGTCTGGAACATTCATTTTCACTGTGCAACACACAGGACAGTGTCCTTAAATGTGCCCCAAGAACCAAAAAAACAACCCTTCCTTGATCCAAGATCACCTGACACAAGCCTTAAATTTGCTTGCCTTTCAGTTTTCAGAAAGATGAAAAAAAAGGACACATTCATCTTCACCAATATCATCTTCTTTAAACATGAGCTGCAACAAAAGCTCTGAACACACTCTACAAAGTCTACTCCTTCCCATGGTACTCCCAAGAAGGGCAAGGTGCACAGCCCACTCTGCACACTTCACTTTCACTGTATTAACTTCCATGGATACAAGATATCACAATTATCAACAAACCTTTGGACCAATCCTTAATTTCATCTAATTCCACAAAACCCAAGTCCCAAGTTGTCCAAATTCCTTTATTTTCAAGAAACTTTAATACATTTGGACAAGTGATTGTGAGGCTGTAAAGAGATTGTGTTACCTTCAGAAGCATCTATGCAACTATGTTAGGGTTGTCTCTTGTAGGCTCAGGACCATCTTCAAGAGAGGGTCTAAAGCAAAGCCAACATAGCCAATGTCTCAACCAGCAAAACCAGCCAAAACCCATCAATGCTGTGGCCTGACCATCCTGAAGAAGCCAAGGAATGTGAATTTTGATCAGCCAACTTGGTCACTGAGTTAGGCTCCAAGACTGTGACCTCTTCTTGCACAACACATGGTTTCACCCCATATGGGGCATGGCTCATAGGCACTGACTCCATTGTGTAGCACAGGTTTGGATTGCCTGAGGCCCCGAATCGCCTCCCCATTTTCGTGTAAAACGATTTGGAGAACTTGAGCTCACCAGTTAGGTTGTTTCCATTTAAGTAGAGTGAACTAAGACAAGGTAAATCCCCTAGCTTTGGGGAGATGAAACCTGACAGATTGTTGTTGCTTAGACCCAAATATCTCAAACTCTTGAGCTCTGATATGGACTCTGGAATCTCTCCTACCAAAGCCATGTTAGAGAGATCCAAGATCACCAAGTTTTGAAGCTTTTGCCACTCTATGCCCTTAAGGTCTCCTCCTATGGGGTTATCAGACAAGACCATCTCCTCCAAGGATTGCAATTCCTGAACTGACTTGGTCAGTTCACCTGAAAACTTGTTGTGTCTGAGGTCTAGGAGTGTCAAGTTCTTCATATAACCAATCTCTCTTGGCAGCTTCCCGTCAAGCTTGTTGTTGCTCAAATCAAGCTTCAAGAGTGAGCCTAAGCCTCCAAGATTCATAGGCAAATTACCCGAAAGGCGATTCCTGCTCAAATCCAATATCAACAACTGACTCAACCCTCCAAAGATGTTTGGAATCTGACCCAGAAACCAGTTTCCTGCAAGGACCAGCCTCTTCAACTTGATCAAGTTACCAAGACTTGGTGGCAAATTTCCTGATAGACCATTTTCTAGGAGTACTAAAGATTGGAGGTTTGTGAGACTGCGTAAGGTAGTAGGTATATGTCCTGTAAGACCAGGGTTTGATCTGAACTCTAGTGACTCCAAGCTTCCAGCAAGCTTCTCCCAATTCTGGGTTGGAATGGAAGCAGGATGGCCTCTGGGTGACATGAAGCAATTGAAGAAAGAAATGGACTTTAGGTGCTTGAGTTCAAAGAACTGTGGCCTGAACTCCACATTTGTGGCACAATCAAGAGAATTGTCTTGAACAGGTCCTATGGCCATGCTAGTCACATACCAAAGCCCATCATAAAGATCACAAGAGACTCCCTGTAGAGTAAAAGTGACAAGAAAATCATTATCAATCAACCTAATCTCAATTAAAGGTGACACTAGTGAAGCTATTAAGCTAATCTGTGACATGCATGTTCATTTATGAATCTGCTAGGCTGCTGTAGAATACAGATCTAAGAGCAGGCTTGTACAGTAGATTCTTCTTTGCAGAAAATAAAGTTAAATGTTCTCCAATGTTCATGTAACAGCCATCTTTATTTATTAAGATGCCATTTCCTTTTAGTTGCATATCATCAAATGACAAATTTATTATTCCATTTACTATACATTGCTTAAATATTCGATAAATTTATTTGGAAAGAATAGCATCTCTACAGTGTAATATCAAAACACTGCTAATCTAATCTGCTGCATACAATTCCAAAGAACTAGTTTCTGCCATTTGGGTAAAAAGCAAAACTGAACTGAGCTCTTATCCCCAGTAGTGTACAGAAGAAGGAAAAAGATTATTTTTATTTGGAAGCTTTGCAAAATGTGTAGTAAAAAAGAAGTACCTGTATAGGAGTCCACCCACAAGGATCTGGATAGAGATCTGAGCCATTCCACCAATTACCCACAAATCCCTGAATTGCAGAGTATAGAGCCTCCTGCTCTGTTTTCTCCATTGGAGCCAAGTCAATGCTTTCTTCTCCAGAGCACCAAACACCCAAACCAAGGGTCAAGAAGACCAAACTGAAAAGGCCCAGAGTGAGAAACCCAGTCATAGTTGATGGAGGATGAAAAAAGTTTCAACCTTTAAGTCAGAAAGCCAATGAACCAAGCTTGGCTTGCACTTAGGAACACATTTGGGTAATATAAAAAACCCCAGAAAATTGCAGTTTTTTTAACAGAGCAGCAGAACCAAAAGAACAAGGAAGCTAGTGAATATGATTAGGAATCAGAACCACACAAATTGAGGTTGAAAAAAGTTGCAACCTTTAAGCCAGAGAATCAATGAACCAAGCTTGGCTTGCACCTAGAAACACATTTGGGTTGAAAAAACCCAGAAAATTGCAGTTTTTTTAACAGAGTAGCTGAACCAAAAGAACAAGGAAGCTGGTGAATATGATTAGGAATCAGACCAACCCAAATGGGTCCCTCATGGAGGAGAAGTGAGATTCTGAGGTAAAACCCAGATGGGGTGGAGAGAGAAAGAGCCAAGAATGATGAGTGAAAGAAAGAAATGGAGAAGACAGAGAAGCCAAGTTGGAGAGAAGTGAAGCTCTTGGTTGCTAATGTTTATAGAAAAAAACTAAGAAAGAGAGGAAGAAGCAGTGAGCCAGAGAGAGATAGAGAGCACACACAAACACAGCAAGAGCACAAGATTCAAAACAACAGCACAGGTTTCAAAGCTCAAGGTAGTAATAGTAATGACAATAAAAATGATCTGTAGTAACTGAAAGGGAAAGGAAGGGAGAGGGAGGGAGTGACCCTTTATAAAGCTCTATGTCAACTGTGAACTGATCCTCTAATCAGAAGATGAAAATTATTCAAAATTGATTACAACACCACAATGACACAAACACAATGTTGTTCCAACTCATTTTCTCTTTTAACATCAAAATTTAATTGGGTTTCATTAAAGTGGTTGCTATAGATAGTTAAAGGGGTTGGGTGGTTTGGAAGAGAGGGTAAATTTCAGAGGGAGTTTATGGTAATGTTTTTTTTTTCTTGCTTGTGTGGTTGGTTTTTGGAGGGGACCATTACTGTATGTACTGCACATGAGAGAAGGAGGTGCATGTAAATGCATGCAAGAGACAAAAATTGGGTTTTTATCTCTGGCTTTGTTGTGCTTTCTTTTAGAGCTGCTGGGTTTTTCTCAGTTGCCAAACACAGTTAGGCAGGAACAGTAAGGCAATGAGGCATTGGAAAGTGAATGTGCAGAGAGGCTGCAAATGGGCTTTCATGATGGGCCACAGGTAAAATACAAAATACTTACTAGATTGACTTTAATTGTTGAGCATGATGTTTCACTTAAGGCAATCAATTTACAATCCTTATCTCACCAAACCAGTTGGGCTAAAATGCTAACACATTCATTGTCTTGTCATTGTAAATTTAATCTTTCTGATAATTTAATACTCTTTTTTGCCTTTCCTGTCTTGGCCAGCTAAAGTATGTTTGTTCAGTTAAAAGTGTTTGTGTTTCGGCCCACAAACATTGAAGTGCGGTTAAGGCTAAGTAAAAAAGAAAGTATAAGTACTTGCAATAATTCAGAGTGGTTACTGGTTAGTTACAATCAAAGGTAGGCTAGCAACGAAAGGTAAAAAGGGGACTGTAAAAAAAAGGGTTTTGGAAGCTTTGGAGGCTAAGGACCACACTTGAATCATGTTACAGTTGTGGAGATTATGAGGAGGCTAATTAAGAACACATACACAGAGGCCAGAGCAGGCCTAGTCTGTGGCTATGGCTTCACATGTCATTTTCTCTTTTATGCTCTCTTCTCTTCTTGGCTTTGAGCAAGAGAATAGAGACTTGTTAGGCTCATTAGAGGAGCTTAGCTTAGCCTAGTCACCTTTGTTTGGTTTTTTTGGGACCATAAGGCCTAGGATTATAATGTAACCAGAAAAAAATGGATAGTTTTGGGATGTCTGGTTGTGAGAGACTGATGAATATATATTGCATGTTTATTTATTTATATATTCATTTTGATTACATGTTTATTTATGTAATTATGGATTGCCATTCGGTAGACTCGGTGGACTGGAGTTCTCTCCGATTCCACCGAAACGACGACCGAGTCCGAAATCATCACACGTGGCTACATCTCATTGGCTCGCCAGTCGTCTTCCCCAAATGACTAAATCTGTAAAAATTGGAACTTTCTGTTTAATCTTCTGATCTTCCAATTCCACCCACATGAGTAGCCGATAATTTACCAAAAAAACGTAAACCATACTCTCTGCTATGCAATAACGAGACCAGAATCTGGGCTCTAGTAGGAGCTGTCTCGCATGGCGTCGGAGAGTAGTAGTTCGAGATCGAGTTCGTCGGCGGACTCGTATATAGGGAGCTTAATAAGCTTGACGTCGAAGAGTGAGATCAGATACGAGGGAGTGTTGTACAACATCAACACCGACGAGTCCAGCATCGGATTGAGAAACGGTATTGTTTTGGATTAATGTTGCTTCTGCAATTCCGGTGATTGGTTTATCGCAATTTGGTTGCTTTCTGTTCGGCTTCGATTTTTATCTCGAAGCGCTTAAGTGGTTTCTCTGGGTTTGCTCTAATTTTCTTCAAGCTCTTTGCTTTTTGCAGGATTATAGAATTTTTCTGCTGGTCTCAAGTTCATTTGTAAATTTTGTAATTTCGTTTGGTTTTGTGGGTTAGGGGGTGCTTACTTTGTTTTGACTGTGTAAGTAATTAACTTATTTCAGAAGCATGAATTGATTATACTGGGTCTACACCAATGAACAAGTGCATGCAATTTAGTGAAACAGTCACAAAACTTGACCTTGCCAACAGCACACAAGTTGGGAAGATGATCAGTGCTATGATTTGAATGAGACTCATTGTGTTAGTTCATAATTTAAGTGGTTTGACAAGATGCTACAATGTTTCATGGGCTGAACTGATAACAATTCTTATTGACTAGGAGTTCAGCAACTGTTTGGAATTCACTGTAAACTCTTGGGATTGAGACTAGAAAGATGCCTTGTTGATTTGTATATGATTATTGTTTGTGTTTTCTGTAGTGTTAGCTCTTGATTGGGCCTCGTAATTTCTCATTAATGTCAATAACAGTGTTACGAGTACAAGTAAATTGATAATGCCTGGGAAACACATGCAGAAGGTTTCTAGATAGCCTATTTATTATAAAATGAGAGTATGCAGATGATTTTATTTTGTTATTGTCATGCAAAATGTTTCTCTGAAGTCATATAATTGATTTATGGAAGGACTGTAAGTATTGATGATTTCTTGTGGATGCTTTTGGCAGGGCGCTCATTTGGGACTGAAGACCCCCAAAAGGATGGGGCACGG
>JAYMSW010000089.1:0-32203 GCA_036897725.1 Erodium texanum
AGTAAACCTTAATGTGCAAACCTACAAACTAATTAAAGTTAGGTAAAAAATTAAATTTTGGGGGAAATAATTGTTTTTACACAAGCCACGCGCACAACTCTTCAACTTGCTAATATGTGCGCCCAGATTAAGATATGAGCCAAGGTGCTGCCACATGTCATTATTTTATATAATTACATAATTTTTTTATATTTTTTATTCTTTTATTCATTCCCACTTCGTTTCAACTCCTATTTATTTTGTTTTAACGTCAATATTTTATTTTCTCGAGCTCTACAAAACAAGACCCTTGGAGCATATATTGTAAGATACCAAAAAATATCTTCAATAGTAGGATATGAGCTTAAATGCGATGAAATAAAGCATGAAAATGCGTATGACTCAACGACTCATCAGTCTCTTATGTTTTTTTGAGTTTAAAAAAATTACCCAAAAAATATCGACTATGACAAAATCAGCACATTTTTCCGAGTTTGGCGACACTTCTGATGAGTTTTTTCATTTTTCACAAAAAAATTTCAACTAATTTTCCAACGTTCTACAACTACTTTTCAACACATTATAACTAATTTTCCAACATTCTATAACTAATTCTCCAACACATTATATCTAATTTTCCAACGTTCTATGGCTCCCTTCCAACGTTTTATAGCTCATTTTCAAACACATTATCACTCATTTTCCAACGTTCTATAACTAATTTTCCAACACATTATAACTATTTTTCCAACGTCCTATAACTAATTTTGCAATGTTTTATAACTAATTTTCCAACACATTATACCATATGCTCCAACGTGTGTGCAAATAATTTAATTATATAGTATGATCAAAACTTAAGACCAATTCACATGATTATTTGAAACTAATTTTAAGTTTCACTGTGATTAACTCTGTTAAATTTGATGTGAAATGTCCAAACTACCGCTTTGCAAAGTAAAATTGGAAATAAAAAATAATTGAAAATTCAAAATAAATGAAAATATATATATTTTGTAAAACAAAAATTGGGGGTGAGCCGCATTTGATGATATGCGATTTTTAGGTATAACTTACCTGCATATTTTTGCGACACTTACGAGGCCTTCGATGAATTTTTAATATAGAAAAAAAAGTTATATGAATTTTTGGAACATTAGGTATAAACTATTGGGAAAATACATATATACTGTTTTTTTGGTATAACTTACCGACATTTTTTTGGTGACTGCTTTTTTTGGGAAAATACATATTGTTGGAAAAATAGATAGTGACTGCTTTTTTGGTAAAACTTACCGACATTTTTTTGCGACTCTAACGAGGCCTTCGATGAATTTTTAATTGTAAAAAAAAAGTTATATAAATTGTTAAAATAATAGGTATAGCTTGTTGGAACATCAGATATAAACCGTTGGAAAAATACATATATATTGTTGGAAAAATACATAGTGATTATTGGAAAAATAGATAGTGACTTCTTTTTACGTATAACTTACCGGCATATTTTTTCGACTGTAAGGATGCCTTTGATCAATTTTTAATCATGAATAAAATTTATATAAATTGTTGGAATAATATGTAGAACTTGTCGGGGACATTTTCGTCATTTATCGCAAAAAATCAATATAAATTGTTAGAATACTAGGTATAACTTGTTGGAGTATTAGGTATAAACCGCTGAATTTTTTTGCATAAACCATTAGAATATATAAAACAGTTCCGGTGATTTTTGAGTTTCACAAAATTTTCTCGGGAAAATATCGACTCTAGCGAAATCAGCATATTTTTACGAACTTGGCGACATTTCTGGTGTGTGTTCTTTTAGTTTGGCAAAGTTTTCCCTAGAAAAATCTTTCTTGAAATTTTCTCGGGAAGGTATCAAGTCTGGCGAAATCAGCACATTTTTTCGACTTTGGTGACAATTTTGGTGTTTTTTTAGTTTGACAAAATTTTCTCGAGAAAATTTTTCGTGAAATTTTTCTGGGAAAATATCAAGTTTGACGAAATCAACACATTTTTCCTCACGTTTAAGCATTTTGTTCTTCGAAAGTATTAAATTCGTATAATTTTAATATTTATAAATAAATTAGTCACATCCTATTATTAATAATATTTTTCGATACTTTAAAATATAATCTTCACTGATCCTGTTTTGTAGACCTCGAGAAAAGAAAAATATTAGCGTTCGAACGAAGTGAATCGAAATTCAAACGAAACGGGAATGGACAAAATGATAAAATTGGAGAAATGGCGTTGCTGCCTGGTTTGGGCCAATTTGGTAAAAAAAAAACAGATTTTTGCTAATTTAAAGTGGTTTGTATGTTTATATTTTAAGGGTGGTTTACATCGGAAAACTCACCTATATATATTTATATTTAGATGGAAGACTTACGAGATAAACTTTTGACAAAATCTTTTTCATTGACTATCAATATTATTACCTTGCTGCTCAGCTTTTCGGTTTGTGATTTCATATACTTGCAAAACTTCCCAATTTGTTAGCATTTTCCAATTATAAGCTCAAACAACCAACTTTCACGATCTGATAATAAGAAATAAAAAAACATTGTGAACTCGAGGAACATGAGGAGGTAGATTGCTTCAAGTAATTTGCTAGAGATGACAAATAGTACACATCAAAAAACTTGTTAATCATCGAGCTCTTAGTCAAATTTTGTTTCTGAATTCGCAAAATTAAAAGCGATCCCTTATTCTACCATTTTTTTTTGCAACAATCTCCATTCGACGCTATCGTACCTCACATATCCCATAACTGTACCGTTCTTGCTGCCATGTCTTCAAACACAAAAGGGGCACAGCATATAGTAACCATAGCAAAATCCAAATTCGTGAAATGATCACTACAACCTCACGTCAAACGGCAAACAATTCTTTAGTGCAATAGGGGATTTACAAGAAGGGAAATTCTCATTTAACTATACTAGTATTTTGTTTAGTTACTCCCGAGTTTAAAATTTGTAAACATGAAATCTTGTTTTCAAAGTTATTTACTGCGTTAAATCTTGTGTATGCTTTGTCCTGAAGTTGGATTTGTTTTCCATGTTGTGATTCATATTCTCTGGATGTATGTGTATGTGTGTCGGCAGTTTTCAAGTCATTGATAACATCAACCAATAATTGGGTGTGTTTTGTGAAACATGCATATGTGTATCGATAGTGTAATTATGAAGTAGATCTGATTCTTTTTGTATTTCAATACCCAAAAACTGGATCTATTCGATTCATGTGTGTTTCTTTTGTTACATGTTATGATTTTTTCTGATTCACAGAAACCTTGAAAATTTATTGTATGTTCTAATTCACGTGTTTTCATAAACATGTCCTTGTTTTCCATGCTTTGATGTATGAATGTTCTGATTTTTGTCCTTTTGTTGCATGTTCTGATTTTTATCCTTTTATTGCATATTCTTCTAAAGCTAGCGGTCAACACCAATTAATTAATTTTAAGAATATTATGATTTTTTTCCTTTTGTTGCTAGTAGTCCACACCAATTAATTTTTAAAACTTTCAGATTGGTAGAGCAATGCCCCATGACTTCACTTATAAATTTTATGAATCGTATATAGAATTAACTGTTTTATTTTATCCATTAATCTCTATTTAAAGATCGAAAGATTAAGATTTCCGTCAAAATAACAAAATTAATAGCCTTCAAACCATGCACCAACAGTACACACTAGACTGCGTCATTTGTCAAATAAATATCCCTGCTTAAACTAAAATTTCTCATAAATAACACGTATCAATAAATTGCAGAGCAAGAAAATGCCTCAATAATATTGAAACTTTCTAATTCGAACTGTAGGTGAAGTCCAACAAAGAAAGCACAAGAAAAAAGCGAAACAAGTATACACCTTATTTTCCTCCTACAATTAATGTTCCATTTTCTTGCAGCAGAAAATTGAAATCTTTCATATTTGAACATATCCCTGCTTGTTGACGTAAATACATATGGCCCAACCTTTGAAATCCTTTGATAAGTGCGTTTTCTTTATAATTAATTTCATCAACACCAATTGGAATTTAAATGTTTTACTCATCCCAATACTTATTTGTCCCGGCTGGACATTTAAATATGCGAGAACAGTACTCCGAAATTAAAACACCTAAAAATTCAGCACATCATAGCATTTAAAGAGAAAAGAAGCCCATATATGAGAACACTGTTGTTGTACAAGAACAAATATGCAGGGCAATCTGATTACTATCTAGTAAGCAATTTAAACCTTAGGCAAGAGTACGAATAAGACATTCACATGGCAGCTATGTAAAATATCATACATAGTGGAACTCACCATGCCTCTATTCGTTACCTCCAAAATGGCCATTCCCTTGAAATAACAATTTGTTTATATGTGAATGCAGGGGCCAACTGGATAGTTTTTTAATATACAACCTACCTATTTTCTGTTTCACTATACACTATCCACACCATAGATGTTTAGGCGAGGAAGTGGCTTATCATAACCAAGCAGCCCAGCCAGGAAACATTTGGCATAAACGTTCAGAATCAATAGCATCTTGAATGAGTTGTTGAACCTGCAACATACATTTTCAGATTATTCAGTCCTTTAAAATCAGACCCTCACACAATATACCGATTAGAACCATTCCATGAATATATTGTGTAAAGGTTGACGCACAATTGAACCACAACCTTCAAACAAAACAGAATTTAAAAACGTTTGCCCATATAACTAGTGTTTGAGATAGACTTTCCATCTTTTTGTTTAAATATTTTACAAACATGTTCGCTCAGCTAAAACAAAGGATCTTGTGAGTTCAGACACTTTTACCTGCCCATGTACGCTCCTCATTTCACCTTCTTCATATCCATCTAGCTTCTTTTTGACACGCATCAATGCACGGGCAGCATCCTTGTTTCCTTCATAATCATCTTCTGGGCCTTCCAGACTTGTCTCAAGGTCATCATCTGATTCCTATCCAAGTGAAAAGTGAAAATTCATTGCAAATGAGAAACATCAATTTATTAAAAGACGAAAAAAACAAAGAATATTGAACTACAGTTACTTACCAAAACCAAACTAATCACGGCCAGAAAAAGAAATAACAGTGTTTTTTTTATATGAAGCCAATGAGAAACATAACAAAAATACAAGCACCAAATATTGGCAATTTTTGTATGTTGAAGTTGCCCCACATCGGAAGAATGTGGGTTAAGTGACAACTGGACAAGCAATTGAGGCCTCAACCCATCATCTTAAGCTTTTGGGTTGGATCGGGCTTTAAAATAGTAATAGAGCTGGTTTGGGCCTCTGACTCTTCCTTAGCCTGCAGCACGTGCTAGGCCCACACGTGAAGGGGAGTGTAAAACTTCTCCCACATCAGAAAAATGTGGATTAAGTGACCACTTGATAAACATTATTGATGTCTCCACTCATCAACTTGAGCTTTTGGATTGGATCGGACTTCACAATACAAAAAATTAGAAATGAAAGAATAGACCATATTATTGTTCTAAAGCAAATGGCATTTGCACAGAGGCAAGATCTAAAAATATAAAATGACTCCTAGTCCAAAATTCCATTTTTTACATTAGGTACACCAAGTTTTTGTGTTTGTTAAAATTTGTCTAACATTCTGTTTTCACATTTTCAAAACCAACTCCACAGAGGACTGGATTGAAGTTTGAAATACCTTTTGGCGCTGCAACGCCTTCAGAGGAGATAACGCCCACTTATACAAGGGATCGTGGATAAATACCTGCATCAATTCCCTTCCTACTATTAATATCTTAGAAAAAATGTAATTTGAATCCTCTCATTTCCAAGATGAGCTGAGTTATCATACTTCAACAATAGTCAAGAGAGCTGCTTTATTTGTCCGCATAACAGAGAGTGTTTCTTCGCAACATCTTCTAAAAACCCCTTCCACTCCAGTAACTCCCATTCCATCAACGATGTCTCTTGTCAGTCTGAACGGCACCTGCATATTTATGAAGTAATAAATATGAAAACCCTATTACATCAGCAAATAAAGGAGATAGTAAGCTTCCAGAATTAGAACACACCCGCTCTGGTGTCTTAAGCATCAAGCCTTGCTCAAATGCAACACCAAGATCTATGTGAACAACTTCTGCAGTGGCTTGATCAATTAAAATATTCATGGCATGTCGATCTCCAAGGCCAACAATGTACCCTACCTGATTTGTAATGAGATATCAGCATGCCAGTTTAGGAAGGCAGTTACATCTTCATTAGATATTAAGGTAATTAAATGTGTTCATTTTCTAGCAAGAAAAAACAAAAAGTGCAACTTGATTCGAGTCCATAATATAGAAAGTCAAGTGGTAGTGCCCTCTTACTTCTACATAAGTAAGGTTGACTCTTAGCAACACTTGATACAAAGAAATTACAGTATAAAAAAAGAAATTTGTGAACAAAGTGGGTTAAGGGGAAGGGTGCTCATTCTCCAGTGAGAAAGAACGTGTTGAGGTGAAAAATATACTAGCTTGAAGCGCGGTGGGCCCATTACCCACAAGACTCTGGATTGAAACCTGACTCTGATACCATGTCAAAGCCCTATCCAACCCAAAAGCTTGAGCTAATGGGAGGAGGCTTCAATATGCTTTATTAATCGATTAATTTCTTCACACACTCTCGATGTGGGATACACTTCCACAGAACGCAAGGTGCACATTGATTTGCGTTGAAAATGCAGAAGTTCACAATCAAAACACTAAAGTGGGTAATGGTATTGCACAAAGGGTTATGTTTTGGAACACGCAGGTAGAACAGGGAGTTGACTTTGATTTACTTTGTGACCTCTGCACCTTGAGCACACATGCACATTATCTCCAGAGAAGTATAACAAAACTAAGACCAAAGACAGAAAATAGAAAAAGCCTTCAAAATGTCACATGAAACTACAGTGTAACAACCATTGAACTAGCAGCCACACTTCGAGTGTAAGCAAGTCTTTTCTCAAACCACTCAGCTGGATGTAAGAACCTCTCCAAGAAAAAGTAATGCATGACAGGCCTGCATGGGATGTCAATTGGATTAGCAGTTGTACAGAACTTTCTAGGCCATTTTCATGCCAAATCCAATATCACTCAACAAAAGTACAAGCAAACAAGTACAGACCTGAAGTTCTCACAAACATCCTGGAAAGCTTTCCTTTTGTCTTTTTCCTATAAAACATCATGTATCAGTTTGTTTCTTGGAAGGAAACTGCACTAATTATACAAGTACCTGATACAATAACTTTTAAGCTTCAAATGTGTCTTCATAACAAAATTTTCCTATGTAAATTTTGCCCATACCTATTGTCAACTAATTGATGGAATTTCCATAGAAGAAACAAAACAAAATAACAGGAAATAATCTATCAGAGAAACCATACGTGAGAAAAATAAATGTTTATCACTATCAACATAGACTGCAATACATAAATACTGATAGAAGCAGGGTTGGTCATGGCAGCTTCTAGTTGTTGGGTTGGTGGAGCCTAATTAATGGGCCAGCTTGTTATGTACCTAAGAAGAGTTAAGCGGGGGCCTTGCTACTACCCTGTCAGCAAGCAGTGGGTAGAGGAATCTAGGTTTTCCACTTCACATATGTTACAACTTGCAGAAGAATTATTTTCGGGATACATCTATTAGGTTATTCTGTCTTAGCTCACTTGATTTAGGTAGAAATTCTTTATTTGACTTTGTTTCAAATTCTATATTACTCTCAAGAAACAAGAAAAGCAAAATCTATACGAAAACAGAGAGCACTTACATTTGTCATGTGCTCTCGACATCTTGGAAATGACCAGTTCCCGATTCCATATCGACCATGTGCACCTCCATTTCTCATGCTGAAAGGTGTATTGAAGAAAGGCTAGCTTTACAAAGAAGAAGCAATTGAAAAAAAGAGGAAAATAGCTGATGCTGTATTTTAACTGACCTTCCTATAAGATATTCCCCAAGAGGAAGAGTGCCATTGACCCATTCAAGAACACCAGCACTTGGAGTGAAAGGTACAACCTATTCCATTCACCAAATGTCATGAACATACTTATCGGAGCATTTCTTCATCATTTATTGTACAGAATAACTAGCCCTTTTGGGTACTCCGTGCCCACCAGACACAGGAAAAAAAGAAGATTAAATACTAAAATATGACCGCAGTCCTACCATAGAAGTATATGTTTAGTGAAATATGTGCATTTGATCATAAAGTAAGTCATTAAAGTAAAATAAATTGCATACAATGAACATATGCAAGGTTTACTGACAATATGACAGTAATGAACAAATATCCTGATAGAAATACTAGATTCAGGCCAAACAGAACATAGAAAAGGAAAAAAAGGATGCATTGGTTATTCTACTAGAAAGTAGAAACTTTGCCGTGTCAACACAAGATAAGACTCAGAATAAAGCAGCAAAGCGAAACGGGATTCAGGGACAGAAATAGAACTCTCAGTATTACCAATCACAAATTACTGGCAACTCAAAAGTAATAAAAACTGAGACATGATACTGAAAATCTAAAAATGAAAATCATATAACGAGCATGAGTTATTTTTTCAAGAGATAATAATCTCTTACAAGGTGCTAATTTTACACAACAGAAAGCAAAGCATACCTTGTATGTGCGTATTCCTAATTTTCTTTTCCAGGTATCCCGATGATTATGAAGGAAAGTGTTAACCAAGCCAAAAAATTGTTCCATAACCTGAAAATTATTAGCAAATCTTCATGAACAAACACTTCACGAGATGGCGATTCAATATAATAATATCAAGAACAGACTACTCAGCAATTTGGAAAACTAGACGAACAGATGATGTTGGTCATATTTTCAATGGTTAAGTCCATTGGAAATTCAGCATAGAGAAGGATTCACTGGGCAAGGCAATAAATGTTGACAATACCCTGTCAAACATTGTAGATAAGTAGCAGGATTCCACAACCAACATGATTGCTGAAATCTACCAAAAATGCTAGCAAGAATATTATTGTGTTATCTTAACAAAGCAAGCTTGAGAGCTGTTATAGGCTCACTTATGTTGGTGAGCCCAATGTTACAAGCAGTTGGTTCAGTATCCAGACTCAACAAATAAATATGATTTACATTTTAATATAGCATAGAGTATATAGATCAGAAAGCATTTAAATTAGATTATGGAGTATGCCACATAGTATTTTTATTTTTTTATATTTTATGTTTGCTTTAAGTTTAAACAAATGAAAATGAGTTTCAAGCCTTTTTAAATGCTTGAGACCAACTCTTGCTTAGTGAAGAATGCTAAATGAGCAACGCCTTGAAATTGGAAGTAATTGAGCTTCACTCGGTTTAATTCCAGCCATACTGGTATGTTTAACCAGGCTGATTCACAAATTGCATACGGTTTTTCTGCATTCCAAGATTTGATAATCATATGGATCTGTTTGAGGGGGATAAGTTGGAAATCATACAGCATCTTGTCGTAGGTCATCATTTCCCGATTTAGCAAGTTGCCGGTACTTGCAACCATCTGAGCCAAAGCATTCAACAACTTTTGGAGCATTTATACCATTCATCACCCTGTAGTCATCAATATAGATGAAAAGTTAGCACCAAATAATGCTATTACAGTAACCAAACAAAGGTCATATGGAACAGTTCCATATGGTTAGACATACATGACTGAATCTGCTAATCCTTGGAAGTGAGGGAAGGACCCCTCACGATACTCACAGCTACCGTCAACTGGAATATTAGCTGTCACTACAGGGACCTGAATATCCAATGAAAATGCATGTGATCAAGAGGTTAGTACCCTTATAAGCAGATAAAAATAAAAATAAAGATAATCAAATTATCAGCCTCACAGATGCAAATATCTAGTTGTAAAACGGACTATTTATTACGAGTCAGACTCACAACTAAAAGGTCAACCTTGTTAGTTGACCCTAGCCTTTAGAAGTAGGTACTTTCTTTTCTTTTTATTCAACATGTGGGTCATAGCCCTGCAGTACATTTGCATATGGACCGAAGGCCATAGATGGAGGTGACAAACAGGCCAGACGTGTCGGATAGGCATGAACATCTACCATATGGGCCAAACCAGGTTTGCTCTATACCATGCAAAACGGACTACTTGTATCGGATGGATCGGACTCCACAACTAAAAAAGGTCAACCTTGTTAGTTGGGTGTGACCCTAACCTTTATAAGTATTTTCTTTTCTTTTTATTTGATGTGGGATTAACTTACCAGTAATTAAACATGCATAGGAAGTATAGAACTATAGAGGATAAGAGAATATAGAATAAGGACATATATGCTAAGGAATCAATATTAAGACATTGTTTCCTATCTAGATCAAAATTCCACCACATTTACATGATATCCTAGTCCGGGATTGTGGGCATTTAGCTATGTGGCTAGTTTGTCACCTCTCCATGTGACCTGTAGTCGATATGCAAAATTTAGCGTGACATGACTTCTACATAGGAAATTGAGTTACACTAAAGGTAGGAAAAAGACTAGGAATAAAAAACGGACTATTCTTCTTTCTGATAAAAAAAACACGAAACAGACTAAATTGCCATGTTTATTTTGACTACTCTAATGATCTAATAGTTCCAATCCATCAATCTTCCTAATAAAAAGAACCAACTTCTCCAATTAATGATACCAGTAGTTCACTTACAAGTTCCAGTTGCCGAACACTGCGGATGTCTCTTGGTAGTGCAAGTCTTTTATTGGTGTCCTGTTCACACAACCTAATTAGGCAATTGATATCAAAACAGTATTTTGTTGTAATCTTGAGTGACAATCATGAAAGGCTAACTAAACCAAATTGATGACCTGGTGAAGACTACACAACAGAAGAACACAGTGATTCTCCTGTCAGGTATTTGACTAACCTCTCTCCTTGTTTCTAGTTCTGCAAGCTTTATATATATCTCCACCATTTGTTTCATCTACAAAGGTAATGAACATAAACCAAAGGTTGCATATAAAACATGTGATACAAGAATAAACACCAATTTTTCAAAAGATAAAGATCACAATAATGGAAGTTACTTGTCTGATGATTGGACCATGATAAGAAGCTAACTGTTCCAATAGATTTTCTGCTGCTAGCTTTTTATCCATATCCACCACAAATGAGTTTCTACTACGCTGTTTGTCCTTTATACGGTCACCATTTGCCAGAGCAAGAAGCTAGTGCCAAGACAGAATGTTGAAAAATGTACATTAAATAATGCACATGTGTATACAAAAAGTGACACAGAAGTAGAAACTTTTATTTATTTCATTGCAGGACGTAATGATAATAAGATGAAGCTTTATTTATTTCTCTTGTCAGTTGAAATTTATGACACAGAAGTAAATTCATATTATTTCAGTTACACACAAATGAAAAGTGCAAGTGGGCGGAGTAGACATCTTCCATCTTTTGGTTCACAAAGTAAGAATAAAGAACATTAATACCTGAAAAATAGTGTGGTATGGATGATCTTTGGCCATTTTCTTCAAAAGAGAAAGCAAAGCGAACTGCACAATTTAATAGTTTCCATTAAAACTGAAAACTCCTTTAATGAACTGTGTATATATCAAACCAGTACAAAACCTGGAAATTATGTGGCCCCTGGCCATCCTTCGAACAACCCATTCTTGAAGCAATTTGGTAAACCAATGGTATAAATTTATAGGATTGAACCTGGCAGTGCATATGAAAAAAGGAAACAAAAAAGGTATTTTTAGGAAAGCCTTCCTTTCAACAATGAAATAGAAAATAATACTGAGGCTCTTCTATACCTGTTCAATAGTGCTAAGCATGCAATTTACAACATTTTGTCTTGAAGAGAGACTGAACCACAGGGAGACTATTCGAAAGACCTGGAAGCACAAAGGTTAATTTTTTTACATTAGGGCAAAAAATCAAATGTACATTACCATATAGTTGGAATTGGAAACCATGTTGAAGAAGCTTTCTTTTGACTTTAGAATTAAGCAGGTGAATATTAATTAAGAGATGAACATAAATAGTTTTATTTATTACATTATGTTCATTCGAGGACTGTCTCCAATAACAAATACAGAGAAATAAAATAATTATGACCATGTTTCCAGGTCAGGAATCATTTCTAAATGAACACACAAGAAATACAGATGATAAGGACAACATTTTTTTTTTCTGAGCAAAAAAAAAAAAGACAACATTTTTTTAATCTGCAAAGTAAATATTAAGTACAGATCATTTGTTTACCATATTTCTTGTTTAAGAATCATTTGAAAATGAAAAGGACACAACATATCATATGGAAGATTCTCTTTATCGGAAAAGAATAATAATATGACAATTATAGTAGTAGATATAGGTGGGTTATAGGTGTCAACCAAAGCAAAGGACTGTCACGAAACCTGAATCTTTGACAAGCAAAGTAAAACAAATAGAAAACACCATTAAAAGAGATTTGCCTATAGCACAATCAAATATTGATCAAGTTCCCAGCAAAAACAGCTATAATAACAGTAAAGACAAGAGGCAATATGAACTTGAATATGCAGAATCAACTAATCATTTTCTCTGTATGATTTTTTTTATTGTCACGTATCATAAACTATATAAAGAAATACATCTACAGCCAGCTTTACTGCCCATTGTTCCATCAGAAAGAGTGACTACCATGAGGCTTACCACTCTCACATCATACTTGTCACCTACAACCAAACAGCGCTTATATCCTTCCAATGCCAGGTTGAGAAACTTATCCCGGTCTTCCTATAGGTGGAAAGAAGGTAACAGGATAATTTCAATTAGACATAAATTTCAAAATATGGAAGTTTGCGTGTTACCTGCAACTTTTCAGCCTCTTCTTTGTCCATTGCAAGTTGCTTTTGCAATTCTTGTATTTTAACTGAATAATCAATCTTCTCAACCTGATTATAAAAGATATGTAACTCCCAGAGTAAAAAGAAAAGACAATTTTTATAACACAGAGGTAAGACAACTAATAGGAGTTTTTAGCTGAAAATGATGCCCATTGAATGCAGATGCCAAAAAAAGAATGAAATAGTGGTTGGGATGCCAAGCTTGCCTTTGTTGAACTCTTCAATCGCCTAATAAGTGCTTCAAGTTCCAGTGTCTGCAAAATGAATAATCAGATGATTTATCTCATAACCCTACCTCTTTCTCTCTGAACCTCCGACAGTTTACAGCTCATTGCTCGATGTGCCTCCTCTTGAATAATATAATGATTGGCTCCCTCTCTCAACCAAACAACAAATGAAATGAAAAAAGATGTACCTTGTGTTTCCTTAACCGCATTGCAGCTTGCCATTCACTAGAGTTAAGTCTTTCTTCATAACCCCTAAATAAAGCATCAGCATAGTGAGCAAGGTGAAAATGAGTTTGGCTTTGTCTCTCTATGGACTTCTTGTCTGTATTGCTGTAATCTTCAGCAAGTGACACTGCAGGTTTTAGATACTGCTCCAGAATAGTTCTTGAGCTGCATTCAGATGGTATGATGATAAAATAAGCACTTCTAAAGCTTAAAAAATAAAACTAAAGTGCTCAATAAGAACAAATGCTTTATAACTTGCTAGATCTCGTTTCTGCCAGCCACTTCCCAACCAAGCGATATACATCAGAAGCTCCCTCATTCAACTGATAATTTTGTGAGATATATTTTGCAAGGCTGATTGCCATCTCATGCTGACCTTGGGCACGCAAAAGCTTTGCCTCTTCCAGCTGCAGATTAACACAGTATTAGAAACACTCAATCAAATGATATAGCCTATGCTATTCAAAACACAAAGAAAAATACTATACCCTTCCAATCCAATACACGACTGATTGTTCTTTGATATCAACACAGCTATACTTAAATTCATGCAAAGCAGCTGCTGCTTGAGAAAACCTAGAGCCCTGTATAACGTAAAGCAACATTTTATAAAATTCCTCAAAATCATGGTCCAGTCATATAGGATGTAAATGTTTAGATGATACCTTACGAAGGGTGGACGCAGCCTGCAAATGATGTTGCACAATACAGTCCTTGCAACCCAAGATTTGAAGTAAAACTCGCCTGAATGCTATGAATGGTTCTAACAAATTCATATGCAGCTGTGTTTGCTCTAAAATGGAATTCCAACTGCTATTCAACCATGACAGCTACAATGAAATTTTGACAACTTTTGTTAGACAATCTTTCATGGACATTGTCTGAGTGTCTCTTGTGTGAACATGTACAAATAAATAAATAGAAAGAGAACAGAGAGATATTCACACACAAATACCTGGTCAAAAGTCGGAATTACTGGGTCAGAAAGCACTTTTTGCTTCTCTTGATAAGATTTCACAGTCCCATATGGAGATGTCCAGCGTAGATCCCAAGCCACACCAAGATGATACAATATCTGTAAGAGAGATGGTAATGAGACGGAAAAGTGAAGCAAAGAATTACACAATAAAGAAGAAAAAAGTTACGTCAAAAGTTTGTAAGAAAGAAAGCCAAATATCTAAAATAGTCAGAGTACTGATTTTCAAGGCATTTTAGGGTATTTATAAATATATGCATATGATATCAAATTTGAAACATGCAACTACAGGCCACATATTGGCCATAAATTATAAGTTTGCCAGTAAAAATTATGAAATGAATGCTAGCTATCAAAACAACAGCCATTTGGAAGGAAAACTGTTAATATAAAACCTAATGGTAGAGCAACAACAAGTAACCATGTGGACTATATAGTAGGGTAACCCTTGCCTAATAATTCCACAAGTGGGTAAGCTATTTTTCATGACAGAAATATAAGTACCTGAAGCTTTAGTATTGTTGAGTAGATATATTCAGTCCTCTCCTCACTTGCATGTGAGACAGACAGCACAAGCTCCTAAAAAAAATGGTACATATGTTAATTACATCAAATCCAGCTGTAGTAAGATGAACTATTTATTTATTTATTTTTGAGAAAAACACTACCTGCTTTGAATTTTTCAGCTTCCTGTGAAAGTCATCAGAATCCCCTTCTTGCAATGCTCTCAAACAACTAAGTTTTTGACAGGTAAAAGAAAGATGTGTTTAGTTATAAGTTAATAAAACACGCATCTCCTCCTGATAACTGCAGAAACACGTAATAACTCTGCTGATGAAATCATACTTCAAATAACAATATTGAGATACCAATGTAACGTGCACTCCATATACTAGAACCACCAATAATATGACAACATGCCTACCTTTGTTTTTATCTATAATATCATCCCAATTGTTTATAGTTATGTAAATATAAACTTTCTGATATGCAATATCTTATTGACATCTAAACATATATCTTTTTTTTTTCTTTTTTCTTTTGTTCTCATAATGGGAAGAAAGTGGGAACGGGAAGTAGCCTTGATAAAGTTGCTTCCAATGTCAGTTTAGTTATTATTCAAACGCGTAATAGGGAGAGTAGAGCACCGAACCCTTTTTAGTTCCTATATGGTAAGCATATGCTTTAATATGGTATTTACAAGGGTGCAGGAGAATTCTTAAGTTAAGAGATGGAGTAGTCTATCATAGTTACTAGTTATAGCGCATTATAACAAGTGTTTGTGTAGAGGCTAGCATTCAAAACTACTCTTTCCACTCTGTCTATCTCCCAGTGGAGTGCCTGCCCTCTATCTCTCTTCTGTAATTTTTCTTTGACCTTGTGTTGGGGTCCATTTGTATTTCTCTTGTTTTGGAGGATTTCTTTTCTTTCTTGGGAAATGATTCTCCTTATATTAGTAAATCATTCAGCTTATAAAAAATCTTCTACATATAATGACTAACAATCTATAAATTTATAGAATTGTCATGATTTAATGTCAGTCATCAAAATTAACAGTGCAAATAAGGGGGAAATTGATTAGCTTTAATAACAGAAAACATTCTGAACCAATAATGGCCATCAAAATTACCTGTGCAAGTTTTCATTGAAATGAGAACTTTTAATGTGTTGGCTTGAAGTACAATTAGCTCCCATGTAAAGTAAGGAGAAATCCCAGTTTCCTGTGCGCCAAGCAGCCTCGTACTGCAGAAATAGATGGACAAAATCAAAGAAGCATGAGCAGCTTACGGGCTCAAATGAATAAACTACAAGCTAAAAACAAAAGCAAAAAAATGAATAATGTTGCCTTCATCCGTAATAATGATAGACTTCTAACAAATGAAACCTGCAGTTCAATGAACTCCGGGTCATGCTGATATTGGCCCTTCTGAGAAATTAATCCTTGAAAATATGAATCTAGCACATGAGTGCAGCCAACTTGCTGCAAAGATCTAATTAGCCCCTTGTAAGGTTTCCTCTGTCTCATTTCATCTTTAGATGTGGAAATAGATACATGACCCACTGTTCGAGAATCATTGATTGTCGTACTACTAGAACCACCATTCAATTGACTCATGGCTTCTGATCGTACTTGTAAATCATAGTATTCAAGGGCCTGACTCCAGTTCCCTTCGTGCTCAAAGGTAATGATTTGTGAGGTCAACTATTAATGCCATCAAAACAAACCAACGAGGAACAAAATGTGAGAATGCATGAATCAACTACCCACAAAATGTGAGGTCAACTATTAGTCCAGGACCCATGTGAACACACAAAGGTATTATGCATGAATCAACTGCCCAGATTTTATTAAAACAATAGATCTTATGTTACCAAATAATAATACCTTTGAAAGAAGTTACGTAAGCATGCAAAGGTTAATAGCTGATCAGTAGTGTACATCACAAATTTGGTTTCAATCAAAGATACAACACCTCCCATTCAAATCATGCATATGAGAACCAAAACAATTTCTTCCTCTAAGAGCTAATACTGCATAAAAGACAAGGAACAAGCTGAGTTCAGTTGTAACAGTTCTTTCTTCCGCAATCCATTTTTCCTGTCAATGCTTTGAATAGTGTGCAAATTAACTGTGAGTATAGTTCATAGTTAATTTTCATCTATATTTTATAGTTCCAAAATTTGTTGCATAAACTAAAACACAGCAACAATTATTAATAATAACAGAAACCTAAATGTACCAACAAAATAATACAGTACTAACTAACCTTATGTGACTGGATAATTCCATATAGGCTGTCAGATTCATTGATTTGAGTGACTGCTGAGACAAGTATTTCGATATGACATGGTAACTGATGATCCAAAAAATGATGTGAACACATTAGAAAATCATTGCCATACAGAAACAAACAAAGTAAAATTAAAATCAAATCAAGCAAATTTCTCTAAGTAGCTTACAATTTCAAGATGGGAAAAATCTGGGCTACCCAATGTGAGGCCATTGAAATGCTCTTCACACCAATGTTCCACGTACATCACAGAGGTGAAGTATGAGCCACAAATCTATCAAGTGCATAACATAATGTTATAAATCAGGCAAATGATCTTTAAGGAAGATAATAAGGGCAGAGAAAGAGAGAGAAGAAGCTACAAATGGAACTTTTGATACTCACAATTGCTGATTTAGCGACGAGAAGATAATCAACAGAAAGCCAGTAAACCTGATAAATTATAGAACATATCAGAATAAAACGACAGAAACAACAAGTAATTCATAATGTAGCCATTTAATTAAGAGATAACAGGGGGGAGAAAAGGTGAAAAGAGTGAACACAAAAATGTAAAATGGGTCAGCCATAAGGACTATAGCCACATCCCAAAAGCTCAAGCTGACGGGTGGAGGCCTCAATATGCTTATCAAGTGGCCATTTAATCCACATTATTCCAATGTAGGACAACTTCAACAAAAACCTCAAAAGCAAGTAAGCATCACTACACAACTAGCTACGAAATTCGATATTAAGTTGCCCCAATTGAAGTCCCTGTCAAAGCAATATTATGATGCCACTTCTCTTCAAGTTAGGAACAGCTTGTTGAATGTTGAAGGATTCATAGTATTTACTTTGAGATTAAGAAATATATTGTAATCTGACACTCTAAGAGTCCAGGTGATATGCTTTTACATCAGGAGAAGCAAAAAATAGTGTGAACATATACTATATGATAATATGCAATCGTACACATCAAATAAGAATTTCATCATGCAACTGAATCATTAATATTCATCATTGAATACATTAGGAGAGGGAAGGACATTACCTTGTTCCACAAATACGTCGAGCCAGCCATTGCATTTGATGTAGCTACTGGCTCCTTGGATTTTGTGGATGAGGAACGGGATCTCGAACCATAGCTAGAAGGCTTAGTGTTCTGCAGAACCATTGTACAATACACATCAGACAACAAATTTTGGTACATGATTTAAGACTAATTGACTTCAGCAGTATCCTGGTAAGGACCCTTATCTTACGAAAAGGTTAAGTTATCAGGCAAGGTTCTAAAACAGGTAACTGTAAAAACTCAGCGAAGTGCCGATTAAGGATCTTTTCACTTATTGGGAAAATATCGGCAAAACACGTTTTGTATTAAATAAATAAATAAATAAATATATAATGCATATATATAAGGCAAAAGGTAGCAATAGTTTAGTAATATAAGATAGTTCCAAACACATTTTAATTTATGTTATGTGAAATTGAATTGAACTTGCTATCGATAATCTTCTTTTTATGTTCGTGCTATGCACAGATTTTCATATACACTTTAGAACTGTACATGAAACTAGTTGACTGAGTTTTCACTGACTGTTGAGTGAGCTGACCAAAAGTCGAATTTATTACACTGAAAACGGACTCCCAAGAAAGGAGATGGAAACAGCAGGCCCAAAGCAGATACAAACCTACAAAGGGCATATAAAGGAAAAGGGAAAAGACTAATTAAACCGAGGGCCTAAGAAAAAGTTGGGTGATACCTCTTCACTTGCGGAAGAGGTGAACCCCAACTCCTTACAATAAGCCCAAGCTTTTTTAGCCTCGCACAAGCGAGAATCCGTGGGAGAGGGGGGAACTGCCAAAAGGGCGGGCGACGAGGTATGCAGAGACTTTTTACGAGACTTCTTGTGGCCTGACCTCTTAAACACCTTAAGAGGAACCCGAGAAGGAACCACAAGCCCACTGGCAGGGGGAGAGTCCAGATCTGAAAATTTGCAGCCCTAGAGACATGGACAGAAGAGTCCAGACTTGGGCACAACAACACAAGCCAGAAGAAGTCTGGGAAAATGAGTATGACACAGGAGCTGCAAGCGCAGCACGAAGAGCAGCACCATCCGAGACAATTTCCAAGGCAGCTAGAATGGGTTCCAAAGCTGCAAAAAAGAGGCAGGCGGATCGCTAGAGGGGGCTGGAAAACGCACCAGCGTTCAAGAGGCCCAGCGGAAGCCACCGAGGACGACGGACAGAACTCTCCATCCTCCAGAACACAAAGGGCAGAAAAAGAAGTCCACGGTGAAGGGATCGTAACCACATCAACCTCAACTTCGACCGGTAGGACGGGTAAGTGCTGGCCAGCGAGAAAGAGCACCGGTGAGGAGTTCACCTTAGAAAGGACAGGGCTCTGGATAAGGACAAACGCCCTATCCATCAAAGCCCCGACAAGGGAAGCCGATGAATCGCAAGCACATCACCAACAGAGGTGGCCAAGGCATAAATTGACTCAGGATTCCGAGCCAAAGGCGGAAACCACACCACCGAACTCAGCAAAACCGACCACCACACTCGAAAAGAGAAACCTCGACTGAGAACTGAAGAACCACGGTCGCAAAAGATCCCAGTTTGAAGCCTGAAAAGAGTCCCGAAGGCTCGAGCCAGAGAAAAGAAGTAAGAATGCCCAACACCCACCAAATCAGCCTCCGCAAGCTGAAGTCGGAGCGAGCTCAAGCAGATAGAGAGCTTAGCCATGGCAACCGCTCAACAGTTGAGCTTGTCGGAGAAAACTCGACTAACCGCGCCATTTCTGTCCGGTATTTTTCCTGGATAATCTCTCTCTCTCTGACACATACACAGCTACAAATCGGAATTTTATAAAATGAAAATCACTCTTCACAAGTAAGGAAGAGGGCCAAGGCCCAAGGGGCGTACAATGGAAAAACGAAACAAGAGAGCAGAGCCCCTTTACAAGTAAAATTTAGATGAACAGAGAGGGGTTGTTTGTACCACTAAGGAAATGAGATGAATTTGATTCTTGCAGTTGTTATTTGTTGGGTCTTTTCTGTAGGCTTTCTTGATGACCCTTCTCAATTTTTCTATTGCTTGTTGGCTTTCGCCTTTTCTCTTATGTTTTGTCAACTGAACATGACTATGGCATTTATCCTTCCCGAAATTTCAGTAATTTATTTATGCTTTTTAGTTTTATTGTTAATAAAAAAAAAAGAAACTATACAAGCAACTATCCTTATCCTCATCACCAAGGCTTGATTTTTTTAGATATTTAGTATTTCATATTTTAGGACAGGATTTAATTTTTACTAAGTCCAATTCTAAATAAGTCCAAAAAACCTTCAGAAGCCCCAAAAACGCCCTAAATTTATGAGGCGTAAGCCTCACATAGTCACATGTGAGGCGTAGAGCGCGTGCGCCTCACGCACCTCAACTCGGTCAGAGGAGTAACCCTCATATCCACCCCATGAGGTGCCGCCTCACGTCCCAAAAACCCTGCCTCGCCTCCAGGCATACGCCTCAACCGCTTTTTAAAACCATGGATACGTGCCATCAGCTGTTGGAACCTATTAAAGTGAAATCCAAAGAACCAATTAAAAGAATGGTTTAATATGCTTACCTTAGAATTTTCTCGCCTTGAGGGTACAGATGATGACCTTTCCATGACATGACATAATCGAAGTTCATTAAGGGAATTCAAAATAACTTGTATGGATTTTATCAACCCATTACGCTCTGTAAATATATGTTCCTGCACCTGCACAAAAATAGAGTACAACTTTGGTCAATGAAAGCATACACAGTTCAAAGAAAGCGAGCAACAAAGACATGCAACACCTCATGCAAAAAACAAAAAATATATAAAAATGCTTCATTACTAATAAGCAAACCAAGCTTACAAAGACATGCTCTGAATTATGTCTTTACAAAAATAATGTGATAGCGAACAAAAAGCTTATTTTGTGCACCAAATATAGATGTAGAAATGCATATGAATGAGGATAAAGGAAATTTTATTCAACGGCTCAAGTTTGAGAAGAAAAATAGCCTATATCTGAATTCCAAAAACAGAGACTTGATCCTCATTGCAAAAAGAAATCTCAGATATCTGCAACCACATCAACAGGTATATGCTACTTCCTAAACTCCATCTTCTTTCTCTTCATCATGCCATTAAGTACGCCGAACGGAATCAAACTCCTACTCAATGTCTCCGTGCACACATATCTATGGAATAACTACTTTAACTGACAATTTAACATTCATATAGTTCCATCCCCACTTCATCAATAAGGCAATTATTTATCATTCATTACGAATATAATAGCATGCAGCAGTTCGACTTCCAAGACCCAACAACCTTCCTACAGTGTTTCTTTTCTCTATATTTTCCTAGCTCCATCTTGTCTTTTATCTGTTTATTTTTTCTTCCCCTGTTTTTTTTCTGTCTCTTCTGTTAAGCTTCTGCCAAGCTTGCTGATCATCTTCTTTGTATTATTCTGGTTTTGCTGTTTTCTTCTCGGAATTAGCTGCCTTATATTAATATATTTTTGTTTTTTTGTTTTTTGCTGTTAAAAAAAACCTTCCTACAGTTGCACATGCCTCCTTTGTGAAGTTAAATGACTTGCAGTTTCAGTTCCACCCACATCGCCTAGCAAAAGGCAAAGTATAGCCATCTAATACCTAGCTTTAAGATATACCCATTGATCATTTTATAGTAATTTCCTTTCAATATTATTGAACACTAAATACACATTGTTTGAATATGCAACAAGCAAATCGAATACAAACAAGTTTTGCATGAGAAAGTGCAACCCATAAACAGAAAGAGACTACTTATACCTTAATAACATAAAAAGTATATCTATCTTACATACTAACATATGTTTTGAAGGTATATATAGAATAAAGAAAAACAAACAAACATTTTTCAATATAAAATTCAAAACCAACTGAAGCAGCTGAAGAAAATAACCTGCAATGAGATTATCTTGTGAAGATCAACATCAACATCCTTCCTACCAGCCAGATTGACTATAACACTTGGCAACAGAAGTTCAGCAACTTCAGCTTTGACTGCCACAATATCTTGACATAATCTGCAAGCAGTGTTCAAACCTAAATTATTTTTACTTAAAAGGAAAATAACTATAATAAACCTAATTTGGTCTCAACAATACTTGTTTGGCTACTCAAACAGAATACCTTAGAACCACATCATCACAATAGCCAATGAGTGAATAGACAAGCGGACAAATCCACATTTCAAATGTTTTACCATGCGTGTCCCACGCAGTAGACTTCTCCAATGGAAGTGCCTCAGCTGACCATGACATCAAATAAATTATTTCATATACAATACTTTGAATACAATATGGAAAATAAAAATAAAGGCACACCTCCGCCATATTTCAAAGGTTTCGGAAAACACTCATAAACTATTACTGCTGGTGTCCGATGATGAGGGTCATCTATGAGCCAATTTTTAGAGAGAAGCATGAACTGAACTTAAGCTAACAAATTGACAAGACATTTGACTACAATGTTTTTGAGAAATGAATACGGTTAGTTAATCTAAATTAGGAAAAGATATCCTCACAAAGAAAACACTCTTCCATCCCTGAGGAATCCTGAAGCACATGTTAAAAACAGATGCAGAAAGAAAATACTATCCCATGGGCCATCCATGACAAATTGACCGTACTTGGTTTCGATGGCATTTGTTCAACAATTCAATATGAAAAATTAAGGCAAGTGAATAGCTTCACTAAAAACTAGTGACTAATGAAAGTTAGCAATATAACAAGAAAATTGGTGACACAATCTCCATTGAAGGAAACTCACCAGGAATTATGTGGTAAGCAGCCCTAAATTTGAAGTTAATTTTTCATTTACGAAGGAAGGAAGCTTGAATAAAAATAAAAGTGTCAAAGCAAACATCACTCTACCATTAAACTTGTGTTCCAGATCCAGGAGGAACTTCTCCACCAGCTCAATATTGATCCCCTTAGAGTGAATCTGTAGCACAAGAACAATGTTGGAAGGACTTTCAATTCGTAATAACTTTCATTACCAGTACAGTAACAGAAAAATATCAAAATTGAAGAAAGTTAGAACATTATACCAGTATTCTGATGCAAACATTCGCAGTTTATATGAAACTTCTATTTGATGAAATTACTTACACTGAGGGTTTTCCCTTGTTCCTAAATTACTCAAAGAATACGAGCCTCATATCTTTCCGTCCCAGGTTACACGGCATTCATTTGAGAGTATCCATGACTAATTCTGTCATCCCTTCCATCCCTTTTCTAGGATATATGGGGTTTGTAGAGGGATGTCTTTGACATTTACTTTTCCTCTTTTATCCTCACGAATACCCACATATTTTCACCATAACTGATTACCGTGTAATCCTCTCTGTTAAAACGAATCTTGGCTTAGTATTCAATGGATAGTTGGTAATGGTCCTTCAATCAAGTTTTGGTTGGATCCTTGGGTTCTAGACATTCCTCTTTCTCAACTTGTCCTCAGATGAAAATTATATGTTTGATGTTGTAATCCTTTGGGTTGTCTGTCTGGTTCTTATTAGGGTTTAATTTCTACTCTTCTTCTTCTTCTTTTTTTTGGTTTTTTGTATCCCCTTGGATTTTGTTCATTTGTGAGCCAGTTCTTAGCTCTCTTGTAAGTGGGACTTCTTTTCCATCTTGGACTCTAGGCCCCTTTGTTAATCAAATCTTGCATGTCAAAAAGAAAATTATATTCTAAGTTCTCTGCTGATTCATATTCATGAGTGTATCACAGATAAGCAATCTGAAGTTAAAACGAGAAATTATGTACATAACCTATGTGCATGCTAATACCAACATAGAGACAAAATATGTATACAAAGAACAATCATTCCCTTAAGTAATGAGATTAGAGCATTTACAATTTGGGGGTAGAAAAGACGATGCAATAGATAAAAGAAACAAAGAAAAGAGTATGTACCTCGATAATAGATCTCTCATAAGAATCAAATGACGACAGAGCTCTTTGACCTCTTTCAGTTGAAAGTATTCCCTGGTTGGGGAGGATAAAACAAACAAACAGAAACTTAAAAGCATATATAGCAAAGAAAACATGCATTGGCAACAGCATTAAACATGAAACTGGTCGACTTCGTCTCTAAGACTCAATTAGCAACATGAATCTACAGTATATGTGTGAACAAATTTAGGCAAAAGGGGAAGTCTTGACATGATAGGTAAGTTTGTCACATCAAAGCATAAAATCACATAGATATACGTGAACTCACCCGAAGAGTTTGTGATGTTACATCAATTATTTTAACCGAATCATCCATCAAGTACTTCTTCAGAAGTTTCAAAAGTGAAACAAGAAGTTCTTCAGATAAGCAGGTATTCATGTGCATGTTGATTTCTGTAGAACTTTCATGATTAATGGATCTGCATACATGCATGTGATTAGAGCCTCCAGGCACGTGAAAAACAACACAATGTGGGTCACCAACACCAACCTGCAGGAAATCAACATAACAAAATATTACAGACATGAACATTCAAAAACTTTTAATGAAAAGAACAGTCCGAGACAAATCAGGTAATATACCCTGGCAATGAAATCAGAAACTAATGCTCTCACGCTATTTGCATCATCCGATCCCCACATGCGAACAAGTGTCCAAACTGCATGAACGGTTTCCTGATCACAATGCCAATATGTATCCTCCACAAAACCCTGCGCAGCCTTTTCTGTCTCAAAGGTCTCCCCTATGAGTAACTTCTTGTGCAGAGCTTGGAGGCTGCAAAAATACACCAAAATGTTATGAAGAATCTCGTAGTAATTTAAAGGACTACCAGAATGCCCTACACTGAAAGTTTAATATTGCAAAATTTGCACCATTTTAACATGTAAGAACCCAATTCATAGCATTCTAGTGACATCACTCTAATTTTGCAACATGAAACCATATGCTTATTCATGCATCGATGACTAGGAAAACGCCTGCTAAGAAAGGGAAATACCTCCATAGGAGTAATCTTGGTGGAAGGTAACAAGATCTCTTTGCAAACTGAAAATGGACAAAAGAAGGAAAGGTAAGTATGATAGTAAGAGTTTCCAAACGATAAAAACAAGCATATAAAGGAGGCAACCTTCAATAAATGGTCTCTTGGGGAGTAGGCTTGACATAGTTCTTGATGGAACTTCTGTATCCTAGCAAAGATATCTATTTCAGGGAAAGGTTCTAGCTCCTGCCAGAGTTGAGTACTTAAATCAATAGGACAATATTATTCAAATACAAAGAAACCTGTGATACAAGTGTGGATTTAAGCCTCGAATTAGGACTAAACTTGACAACTATGAAGTTGAGAACCTACTCTAATATAATCATAAAGCGATGGATCTGAATCAACAGTCAACTCAAAAAGAAGAGACAAAATTTGAGATAATCTATTCTCAGGACATTCTCCATTAGCTTCAGAAGGAATGCAACAAGCAACCAACTTGGATACCAAAAACTGCAAAGAAAGTAAAGCAAATGAGAATAAAATAAATATTAATAAACAAGCAAAAACATGAAATATAACAAGTGAAAAGAAGACACGTACTTGAAGTTGTTCACCAAGCACATTGATAGCTTCTTTTGATGGGTTACTTCTAAAAGTTTTCAACAACATAGTAATGATTTGACAACACTGATCTTGTAAAGGATGACACCCAATAAGTTGCCCAATCAAATTGAATATATAACTGCAACAGCTCAGACAACAGATCTTCAAGTGAGAATGTGTTGGACAAAAAAACATTGCAACTTAAGTAAGGACACACAACTAGAATGATAACTCACAAAAAAAAAAAAACAAATGAAATATATCAAAAGGTATGAGAAAGAAAATAAATAAATTTCCCATAGTTAAAAAGTTATCAGTTCAGTTAGATGTAGTACACCACCCACAGGTCCCACACATTGAGTTTTATCTGTCTTCCTTCCTCACTCTAGGGTACCCAACATTTTCCTATTAATATGCACCCTTAAGTACCAAAATAGTTGTCATATGAACAAGAACAGTGGAAATAAAATAGAACTTCGATTTCATCTTGGCACAGACAAATTTCGGAGGAAAATGTTCAAATTCGGTCCTAAGTTTTGGCGTTTTGTTCCAATTTAGTCCTCAGTAATGCAAAAGTGTTGCATTTTGTCCCAACTTCATCAGAATTGTTCCTATTTGATCCTGTCTGTTAAATTTCCTCACAGTGCCTTCAAAATCAAGCTGACCTGGAAAAGAATTACTTGTTTTTTCTCTTCATCTTCAGCATCTTTTTCATCTTCCTAATAATCTTCCATTTTTGTTTCGGTATTCATTGACCGAGCTGGCTATGATCTTATTTGTAGAACCCAGTTTTTACCCACATCCCCATATATGTAATATTTCCTAATATTCTTCAAGAAGCTCATAGGTCTTTCATGGACAACAACCCCCAAATCTATGTGTTGAATTTCTTTTGATGTTAGGTTTATCAGGTGCATTTCATTGTTTTTGGCTTATGGGTGGGTGTTTCTGAAAATGGCTCAGATCCATCTCAAATTGAAAGGAATGGCTGGGATTGAAGGGGGTGGATTGTTGTGAGGCCACTTGGGGCTGTTTCCAGCTAATCACCATAGACGATAAAGACCAAGTAGACCACCACCAAGAGCACCCACAATAGTGAGATGAAGAACGCAAGAACCAATTGATGGATATAATAGATTTGTGTGAGACACCGGCATAGCGAACATTGAATCCATATTGCTCGAGTATGATTCTGGCGGTTCCTAGAATGAACCTAGTGGTGACACGCCGAGGGTTGAACAAGTCAGCACTAGCAAGTATCATTGCAAAGAAAAAGAAGAAAAGAAATTCCAGCTCAACTAATTTAGACGGCACTGTGAGTGATTTTAAGAGACAAGATCAAATTCAAACAGTTTTGATGAAGTTAGCACTAACCGGAACAAAACGCCTAAAGTTAGGACCAAATTGTAATGTTTTCCATTTCAAAACCATTGCTTCTATACAATGGCAACATAAAATTATTTTAAGTAAATAGCTTTTATGAAACTGGTTATAACTCACTTTGATGTACTTGAAACAGCAGTTCTATGCCCAAGAATATCTACAAGAACCCTGATACCAGCCAACCTGTGACATTTGTGCCTATGATGCGTAGCTTCTGCAACCTTGTAATGCATTTCTACAATAAACTGTTGCAAAAAAGAAGAGTTGATTAAACAATACTAAAGTGGAAATAGAACTACTCAGCATATGACTTGCACCATCACCATAAAAACTCTATCTGGGCGGAACACATTTATCTTGTCGACAACCCCAATACTTGAATGACAGCCTTCACTACAAGAATCCAGTAAGAATGATGTCAATATAAAAGCTCCAGGATAAAACAAGCAATAGAATGAAAAGTGCATACGAATTAATGTACATTTCCAAAAATCCATCAACAACTGTTCGAACGGCACATGAAACAGTATCCCTGGAAAAGAAAGGAAGTGGAGGATCTTGTGAAGAAGAGGCAAGAGACAATATATGACTGACAATAGATACCTGCAAGTTCAGACGAAAATTTAATGGATTGTATAAGTTCATTTTGATCCGTTGAAGAGATATCATATGAACAGAAAGCTTTATATGAACTGATTCAATTTTCCAAACTCCCTTTGCAGGAGCTGACAAACATAATGTGTCACTAGGAAGTGTAACTGGGGATTTGATTAGACTGTGTACCAGTAAAAAAAAGGAAACTACTAAGGCACCAGCAAATGTAACTAATATCAAGATGAGAAAAGCATGGTGTATGAATGAGAAGCAAACAGGCACATATGCAAGAGACACAAAATCAGTATCATCACATAGATCTCAGAAGGATAATCCAATCATTAGTAACTGAGATCTCAAGCACATAAAAACGATCATAGTTATATTGGTAAACTATCAAATATCAGGACAAACCATATGTTTCTTTATAAGCTTGTCTCTTTCACTTTCTGATATATCAGCAAACTGCAAAATTGAACTCTGCAGCACTACTCCACCTCTGTCTGATCCAGATTTCTTACTACACCGCAATGCCATACAAACTGAGAAAATAGGCACAAAGTGATCCTTAACCAGTACTGCCAATGGTTGACAAGCCATCTGGAACCAAATAAGGGTGTCAGCCAAAACAACGCATACAAAGCATACGATTATTTTTAAATAATGATTAGTGGAAATGCAAAAGATATAGGAGTTCAAATCTTAAATCAAGACAAATTTCCCTTCCAAATTTTGCTAGGGGCTATTTGGTAAAAATGATTCAAACCCAAAATGCAAGTGGAAAGACGTTTGGTGTCCGACCTTAGCAACCCAAATGAGGTTGGAGTTGTCCCCATGCAAAATCAGAGCTGGAAGGAGCCAGCTGCAGCAATACTGCATGAAATAACCAGGTTCGGCGTCTGGAACAAAAAGATGCCTGATCTGCAAATTTAAATAGAAATGGTCATATTTATTCTGAGTACAACAAATCCACACATATGGAACTATTAAACACCAACAAGGGAACAAGTTATTTATGTAAAATGGAAAGATTTATTCTTTCATCTAATGATCTCAATTTTATCGATTAGTAAGCACATGGAAATAGCAAAGAAGCATGGATTCCAAAATGTGATACACTGTCCCCAGAAAACATAACAGACAGGTAAAATTGTTCATCAACAAAAGCTCCATATATGTAATAAATTAGAGGAAGTTAGTTTGAACTATAATAAAGTTGGATACTTTAATAGAGTAAGATTTGACATCAATGAGACTCCCACTGAATCACTGATGATGTCTAGATTACAACTCACTCGATCTCGTTGTCTTTCCCTTTCCCTTTCCCATTTTTTTACTTTGAAGTCATAATCACACTCACCTTGAAAAACTATATGAAATTATCTATAAAACAAAAAATCTCTGATCTGAGAGATTTGAGGATAAAGTTACAAGTTTTTAATTACTGTTCTCTAATTTTAGTACAAACACCATGAATGGGAATCCCATTCTCATTCCTACTCCAAAAAACTTGCCCAAACAGAGCAAAGTTATCTTTGTAACAAACTAAATGCAGAGGGTCCAACATAACTTTCTTTGTTGACTTGAATGTGAATTCCTTATCTCTTAAGTATGCTATTATTCTTTATTGATTCAGAAAGCTTTATCAGGGGTTGGTTCTTTGGTTTCCTCATCACTGAGTATGTAATATGGTAAAGCTCTCACAGCCAATTACCAATGCTGAGCTGAAGTAAATGAAGAAACACCTTGTAGCAAGAAGTTTGGTACTGGAAATGGATGTAAAAGCAAGGGTACAAATTGATGACTTATGAATCATAGTTAAAGCAAACAGCTAAAATCCAAGTTTAATTTTTTAACCATTTGTTACAGAACTCATCCTCACTTTTTTAACAATCTGTCAAGTGATGTCCCATAATAAGATATGAAATGTATGGTTGTGAGAAACCTAACAAAATTAGCAATTGTTGGGGTACACTCATGTACATTCTCTATACTTACTACAACCCAGGGTTTAAGCTATGAAGTAGAGGATCCAACTAGTATATCAAGTGATCATTAAATCCACATATTTTCAATGTGAAACACTTCATCACTCAACCTCACATGCAGGCTGAAGGACTCAAAGAGTCCACACGTGGACCAAAAATATATGCATGGGAATGAAACGCAAACAGGTCTTTGGCCCAATACAAAACCACCTCTATTATTACCATATAACCAACTTGTCGATGCTTGCATATAAAGGCTACACTTATATACACAATAGTCAACTTCCCCCAAACTAAATAGGAAACAATCCCTAATGGATTCCTATGATATACAATGATCCTAATTGATTCACTTATATACATTCCTATTCTCTACACACTCAAAATGCATGGCCTTGTGATAGAACAAAGCAAGCAAATTACCTGAACAAGTGCAGCTAAACTTACACTGCAAGCAACCCAGCAAAACATAAGTGATCCCATGAGTTCCTCTAAGTACTGCAAGAGATAGAGAAGTTCACAGAACTCTTTTAGAAAGAAAGAAAAAATCAACTTTGTAAATTCTGTAATACTCTGTTCCAAAACAGGTGTCCAATTAACTAAATTTAGGTGTACCAAACAGATAATATATCTTGCATTAGCTACTTATAATCATTTAATTAAGGAGCACATGCACATAAGAAAATATGGGGTCATACGAGGGAAAGTGAACCACAAAAATTTGATTCCTTAATTATACATAAAAAGGCAAATGGGGCACTTATTTGTCAGTGCTAAACTTACTCTAACCAAACAACTTAAGCTATTAGGTACAGAGCCCAACTAGTATATCAGTTCTTCCAATGTGGAGCACTTCAATGGGGCATAACTCAAGCTCGTTTTATAAATTTTATTATTACCATAACCAAAGTTACACTGTATGTTAAAAGTCCTAACCGGCAGAGACAAAAAGAATTATTGTCTAGGAGAACATAATCAAAATGAAAGCAAGCTCTTCACCTTTGACCTAGTTGTATACTGGAGCTCTCTAGATAGATTGTCAAGCACAGCATTAACCAATTCCCTGGAAATGACATGACACTGCAAGTCAAAAGAAACTCTAAGGCAAAACAAAAATGTAAGACAAAGTGGAAGATTGTACCTATGAAGAGGATCAAGAGCAGAAACCACACATATCATAAAAACAGCCTGCATTTTGCCATGCAGAATTGATGAGTGAATAAAACATACAAGTCCCTTAATCATGCATACACAGTTCAAAAAAGTAGGTAAAGTTGGTAGTTTCCTATAAATAACAGGTTTGACATGAATCAGTACTGCTCATTCATCGGGAATGCAAAAGTAAAAGTTTTTTCACGACAATAATCAGGACAATTTGTTTCACAAACTAGTAAATCAGCAACGAGACGAAAACTATCCACAGAAAGAAGCAAGACATGTAAATGTCAGAAAATTGCATGTAGAATGGGTATAGTGAAGCTTATCATCAAAAACACTACAGCCTGTAACAAATAACAATAAAATCAAAACAAATTAAAGAACACTGGACAATAAAAATACCTCCAACTCTATGTTCTCACTATGCAGAGCAAGATGCATGAGAGTAATTATAATAGTTTCAATCATAGGACGGGGCTGAGGACCAGCATCTAGGACTTCCCTCGCGGTAACGACCTTTTCTTTCGAGGAAACTACCAACAGAACACCAAAACCGGAACTGAAAAAAAAAACAATACAGATATGATTATATATGTTAACTATCTCCTTGTAATCCAAATGTCAAATTACTTCAAAATTGATATTCATTTTCACATTAGTATTGACAGATATAAACCTAAAAAGGTAAATTATTTAGTCAGGCACCAAAATAATGAATACCATACCAACATTAAGAACATGAGCCAGGCACCTAGTAAATCCAACAGATCTATGCCCTCCACTATACCAACAGCCAAAGAAAGGAAGCAAGTTTCTTTAAATAAGATAATATCCAATAGTATACTATAATTGATGATGTAATGGCCAAAGTGTGCAAACTACTAGTCAATTGATTAATATCGACTTTTATAATTGAATTAAAAATTTCAATTATCAAAATATACTAATGCAATCAAGCTAAATTAGTTTGATTCGAGTACTAATCAATTTATCAAATATAACACTTCTTTTACCAAATAAATAAAGTCATCTTACAAAATTTACATAATGCAAAAATTACATATTAAGGTATGGATGATCAAGATGTAATATTTATTTATTTAATTATAAATGTATATATACACATTAATAAAATTAAAATGAATATAATAACATTTCAATTAGTTTGACTATCTAATTTTCATAATCAAAGTTATAACCAATCAAACAAATCGAATAAACAAAGTAATAGAATCATTTATTTATTTCGATTTGACTTCGATTCAACTTTCAATTATAACTGAATACTGCACATCCCTACTGGCCATACTCAATGGTTCTTAATGTAAATATATATAGGGATAATAGCAGAAAGTTACCATGTACTTTGAAGTTGTGGCAGGTTGCTACCTTGAACTTTGATCCATTGCAGGTTGATA
>JAYMSW010000090.1:0-32198 GCA_036897725.1 Erodium texanum
AGAATTGATATTGATTAAACCAAGAGAATGAGAAAGAAAAGGTTCAAACCCCATTAACTCCATTAAGTAGAATTGATATGGTTTTTACCAAGGGTTACAAAAGTTCAAATTTATTCAAACATTTAAAACTTTTTCCAACAGAGATCATTGAAATGCGAGATATATGTGGTGGTGGGGATGATTTGGAATATGTCCAACTAATTATTGACAGTGACGAAGATCGTAATGGAGGAGGTGAGAAGTTGGTTGTCGAAAGTGATAATGAAGTTAATGTAGACATGACTGCCAAAGAATGTTCCAACGTAGAAAATGTAATTGAACAAGATTCTCTAGCTCAACAATCTGTTAGTGAAGATGATGAAAGAAATGAAGAACACCTTGATTGGAACATGTACAATGCGGAAGATTCAGATCGGGATAGAGATAGTGATGAAGACAGTGAGCAGGAAGAAGAAGTTCAGGACGATATATAGGCAGCGGATGAAAATCAACAAGATCATCGAAAGTAAATAAATGATGAAGACATGTTAGAAGATCATTAAGAAGAGGAGATGTTTTGGACACAATACCAATCAGGTGATGAATACATGTCATACAATGCACCTGTATTTGATGAAGATGTTGGGTACCGAAATGTGGAATTCATGTTACACCAGAGGTTCAAGAATGGTACTGTCTTCTGGCTAGCTTTAATGGCCTACGCCGCTGAACAAAGGCGTGAATACCTCTTTTTAAGGAATCGGCCATATAAGATATCAGTTATATGTTTGCCGAAGAATTGTAGGTTCAAATTGTATGCAGCTATGTGTCGTAATAAGGGGTACATTGAGAAGATTTATGACTATAGCAAGACACTCATACAAACTAACCCGAGCACAAGATGCAAAGTGGTAACTAGGTATGACCAAGACCGGGTTGAGAGGTTCCAGCGTATGTACGTTAGATTTGGAGCACAAAAACTAGGATTTATTGCGGGAGAAGAGAAAATATAAAAGTGGTAATTGTTCTGGTAGGCCGAGTGGATATGGGATATATGAGGTGGATATGGGCGCAGACACATTCGCGGTGGATTTGAAAAAAAAAGACACATACTTGCAAGGAGTGGAACTTGTCTGGTATCCCTTGTCCACATGATGTGTGTGCGATAGTTTGCAATGGTGAAAACCCAAAGAGAAAGGTGCATAGGTATTACCTCACAACTACCTGGAGGGAAATATATAGACCCCAAAGTTTTCCACTTGAGGGCAAAGTGAATGGGTTACAAGCACAAGGCAACGACCAGAACCACCTATTACTATGAAGGGAGCTGGAAGACCGCGTAAGAAAAGAGTGAAAGGTAAAAATGAGTTGAAGAGTACCTACACTAATACATACCAAGCTGCAAGAGGAGATTTTGATCCAGTGTGAGGGAAATGCAAGGCGAAGGGCACAACAGAAGGACTTGTCCCCAACTGTGTTCGGTTGATGCAAAGCAAGCCCGTAGGGAACAGAAGAGGCTATATATACAAAAAAGAAGGGACGAATTAAGAGAGAATGGAGTATCTTGTACATCAAAAACCGCCCATACAAAGAAAAGGAAGTCACAACCAGCTCATAATCCACAACCAGCTGAAGCTCCACTTACAGGACCAGAGTGTGAACAGATTGAAATAATAGGAAAGTTGCCTTGGCAAGGATGAAGACAAAAAAAAAAAAGAGATACTTTGCAACATCATCATCACAACCTGAAGAGGTAAATGCAATACATTTCCATACCTAAATTGAATAAGTTTTTAAATGTTGAACTCATGTTTACAATAAATGTTGTTTGAACTTTAGGATACTACTATGGTGCATGACATAGGGATTGCACAAGAAGAATTAAATGCTGACGAGTGCACCTGTAAGTTCTTATTTGGCAAATTTGTAGATTTTTTTACCTATTCCACACATTTAATTTGGTGTATCTTCCATTTCAATATTTGTTTTCACCTCAGGATACTACTTCAGTGCTTGACATAGGGATTGCACAAGATGAATAGAATATTGGCCGAATGCACCTGTATGTGAAATGTTTGGTAAACTTAAGGTGATTTGAAATGGTTGATTGTCTAGTTGTATACTAATGTATTGTACCATCCACGATGAAATGCAGAGGTACAATCTATCCCGATTTGGTGACCAAGTTTATATTCATCGTCCATGAAGAGGGGCAAGTGGAGAAGATAGATCTTCTCAATAAGATGGCTATGGGAAAGTTTATGTGCATGTGTAGGAATAGTTTTTTTTTTTTTTTTGTAAAACCAGCCTTTAATGTGGATAAATGTGTGGAACCCTTTAGTTTGAAATACTTTTGTGTGATGTGTATGAAATCACTTAGGATGATATGGATGCGAATTTTGAAACAATGATGTATGGAACAATATGGAATTTGTGGTTTGGAAATGGTTATGGATGAACATGGGTATTTGATACTTTTGCATAAGAAAACAGGTTTTATAAGACTACAAGTTGATGAATAATTGATGGTTATTTTGCCTTACATTATATGAATTGTGGCAATTCATTAGGCATTTATATGAATTGTGCCTAATTCATTAGGCATTCATATGGAGTGTGTCTAATTCATCAAGCCTTTATACGAATTTTGTCCAATTCATGAGGTTTTTATAGAGGATATACCCAAATGATAATGCTTTATTTGAAGACTTTTTGTATGGAGCATTCAACATTACTTTAAATAACAACTTTAAAGCATTTAATAATGTGCTGTGTCCATCAATCTTGCACTAACAACAACCTCACACTTGAAGTTGGACCTAATACTTCTACCATATAACCTCAATCAAGACTTAACAATTTTACCAAATAATAAGTTTTTCATAGTATTACATCAATTACAGCAGTTCCATATAATCTTAGCTAACTTAAACTTATGAAAACATATATTACAAAAAATGATCATGATATAACTAACAACCTAACTAATCCCATTTTATTTCTCTAGTAACTCCACCTTACCTTTCAACTTCAGTTTCTACTTTTGTCATACTTTATTCACCTTTAGTTTCATTCCTTCCAGCTCATCACTCAAATTCAACTTATCTTCTTCAAGTTCTTTAATTGTTCTCTCCTATAACTTCACTCTTTCAAGCAACCTAAATTCCACAATCTTTAGCTCCACCCAGTCAAAAATGCATTTCCTTGCTTGCTACAACAAATTTCAGCAACTTTAGTAATGAACTAGACAGTTGTTTTGCTACTTAATTACAATTTATTATGAAACTATATTATTTGATCATTTCAGGATAATGTGACAAACACAATCATAACACTTAAGTAGTAAGGTAACAATTAGATAAGGATTTTTTTTTTTTTTTTTTTTACGTAAGAAAGGGTAGTTCATAACCATAAAATAATCATAAATAAGAAGTGGAAATCAGACATAAGCATGTTCAGGGTTTCGGAGAGAACAAGTGGAAATCAGAAATTGAAAATACTCATAAATCCGAACAACCATATAAGCATTTATCCACGTATGGTGCTTGAAGCACGAGAAGTGAAAACCCTAAATACAATTGAATTTTCTAAACCGTGGATAATGTAATTAAATCTGAAATAACTCATCTAAAACCTTAAATATAAAATTGAACTTTAAAACCAACCTTTATTAATCTACAACACTACAATCTCAAATCTATATGCAAAAACCCTAACTTTAAACCCATGAAAGTGAAAAAAATCCCAAACCCTCCAAGACCGATGTACTTTAGATCTTCCATAAACAGCAAAACGTCTTCCAGGATCTTCCTTGCTCCATGCATTCTGAATCAATGTTGGAACTCCACAAAAACAAAAGATGGAACTCAATGAAACCCTATTTGTATCCATGAATTCACTACAGATTCAAATCCATGTCTCGTTCTCCCTCTTTATACCTCCATGGTCGCCTTCCTCCTATGCCATGAACCCTCTATTGCTACCGCCACGCCCCTCCACCTCTGCCTCACTTCAAACTCGCGATATTATGAAATGGGAAAAATAGGTCATGTTGAGTGATATGAGAAGGATAACACATTTCAATCGTGTGGCTGAAAAAGATGGAAGGTAAAAATGGAACAAAAATTCAATTAAAAGACCACGTGACCGCACGTGAGTGACGGAAATCGATTTTCCATTCATTTTTCACTAACAAACGACGGTGGACAATACATTGAGCAGCCTATAACATGTTCTGAAACATTGGGCAACTTAAGGTCCATGTCCAATTCCTGTGGGCAGTTTTCTATAATTACCCTTAAATACAATGTAATGAATTGAAAATATCACTTGCATATCTTTTTGGGCATACATATATGTATGTCAGAGAAACATATAGAAACTAGTCACTCGTTATAATCACCCAGTGTTCGTACATAGTGTTTTCTATTACACAGAAAAGTGGATGGAAAGATCGAACAATAAATATTTTCGAGCCCCCTCTACAAAAACAGTTGCCGGCAACGGGACAACAAAACAGAAATAAGTAGCAAAAATAAGTCTGTCCCTTCCCCGCGTGAGCTGAGTTTTCCCTATTTTTACAAATTGAAAGCAAAGAAATTTAAATGAATCAATATATTACAGACGCCACGGGGTAGAAAGCGGAACCAAAAGAGAAAACAGTGAATTTACAGACGCCATTGCATTGACGGGAGAACTTCGACTCCCTATTTTTCTTTGATAAAAGCGTATAGACAGACCCAAGAATACTATAGCCTCACTCATTTAAAAATTGGAAGGCTGGATTCCCAAGGAGTTCCTCGGCCGGTTTGACATGGGAGAAATCCTTCAGTAGCATTAGGGTGGAGAGGTCGGCCACCGAGAAGGGAATACTGTATTTTTTTATATGAAGCACTTCAGTTGATATGATTGAGACAAACTTGGCTACATATGTTGATTTTGGACACGAGGAGAGAACAAACTCACCTGGAATTGTCGTCCAACAAAAAGGCACTGCTGCTAGCATTATTAGAGTCCTCAGTCATAAGTACTCTCATGCTGGCGATAACCTGCAGTGCAGATAGGAGTTATAGTAAATGTGAATCCCGAGCATTCTTGTGATTACGAATCTCCAAACGAGCTTACATTTCCTGAAACACTTCTAGTATTATAGTTGTCGTCCCAGTAGAGTGTGCATATTCTATACAGTTGCTGAACACTCAAGACCTGAAGAAACCATACATTGATGTCAGAGAGAGAGAATGTGTGAGATTCAGACATACAGATTGTGTGCAGGCAAAAAAAAAAAAAAAGGAAACACGAGAGAGAGAGAAAGAAAGAGACCGGGCACAGATCACTGGTGATTTCATCATACGAAATTCTGTACTTCTGATGTATAACCTGCGGATGAAAATTGAGATCAGGTAAATGATATATTAAACATGTTTAAGAAAATAAAGACTCCAAAAAAAATTATTATTCCCTCTATCCCAAAATAAGTATCCCAGAATCAAATTTTGGTGCCTCACTTTTTGGTTTTCACCCCTTACCCTGTGTTCCCGTACTCACAACTAATTATGGAGGGACATTATTGACAATCCGTATCTTATTAACCAACTAAAAGAAATGAAAAACTTATTAAGGACCATCTGATTTAGACACAGGACACTAGTTTTGAGACAGAGTACATAAAAGAAGGAAATATGTGTATGGTAGTGGTGTTATAAGCTTTAATCATCTTTATTAGAATATATGTTTTAAAATATTAATCATGTTTTACATACCAAGAACCCAACAGCCTGTCTGATGTGCTTAAGCTCATCCCAAGATGCACCTGCATACTGCAACAGAAGGAGAATGAAGAACCAGAAAGATGTCAGGAAATTACATACAAATCAATGTATAGAGTAGGACCACAACGATCCAACACATTGAAGACTAGCTATTTGGAAAGGAATAAATGAAAACCTCCTCTTTAGCTTGGGCGCACCAAAGCTCCAACTCAGCCAAGCCAGCTTTCACGTACTCCCCATTGCTGAACGTACAACACTCACGGCGTAGAAGAAGACTGGAAAGGTGAAACAAAATACAATGTAACCAAAGAACTGGCATCAAAAGATGAAAGAAAAAGGATGAAACAACTAATTACCTGTTAAAGAGCATAACATTTATATATGAGAATGTTTGGGTGTAAACTTTCTGGATAAGAATGGGAGGAACCTAAAACCCAAACAGTAATAGCATTAATTATTACTGGATGACTGAAGAAAATCCTGAATAGCATAGGCTCAATGAGATTTACAAGGTCTGGAAATGAACATACAAAATTTTCTTTCAATGTACAGAGGAGGTTGTTGAGGTTCTCAATAATGCTCTGCCAGTGACTTGTTGGAGAATCTTTGCAGAAGGACTTCCCGGACCTCAATACATTTCCCTTGGATGTTCTTGGTGCCTAAATTGTCATAATTACACAAACCACGCATTATAATACAATTGATTTAATTTAGAATGGTAAAAAGACATTAGGATAAAGTTCAATTAGACCTGGATGCATAAAGCAAGCAATGAAGCCAACTCCTTCTTCAAGTTGTCCCTAATGATTCCATAGATTTTCTCCACATATGCGGTGAGCTGCTCCATGAAAAGCAAAGCTGGGTACTTAGCTTCTACTTGGCGTACTACATCTGAAGGTGCAGCAAGGTGAGCTGAAGAAGGAGATGATCGGAAACCCTGGAAATCACATTACAATATTACATAATGCAAATAAGGGTTCGAAATTTGAAGCTAAATCTTAACGCAAGGAATAGGTTCAATCCATGGTTGTGATTGATACCATGGTCATCCTTCCAAAGAGGGATGTGGGAGGAAGTTTCTTCTGTGGAATTGCACCACTTGCACCGTGCCCCTTCAAACTCTGTTGAAGCAGGAACAACAATGAAGAGGTAGTAGATAACCAGTAAGCCATATGATCATTGTCATCTTGATTCTGAAACGAAGAGAATTTTAGGGTGTCAATTATCAGCAAAGCTCAAGCTAATTGTGTTATGATTTCAAACAGGGTAGGAAAGGAGAAGTTGGCTATACCTCAATTGCAGAACCAATCATTTGGATAAGACGGTCAAAAACACTAGTTCTTTCTGATTCAAAAGATTTCCAGTTAAGGAGACACTTGTAAATGGTAATTGCTGCAACTGGTTTTCCCTGACTATACCCAATATTATTTTGTACACAGTTTATAAGGGCATCGACATTTTCCTGCAGCAAGGCAAAATTAAAACATCAACACGAATCAACCTACTTACTCTTCACCCAAAGAAAAACACATCTAGTTTTTGAGAACATACATGTTGACGTTCAACCATGGATCTAGTCAATTTGCTCTCAGGCTCCATGCCCAATTTTTTTACAGGTGTAACATTCTGTGGTTCCTGCAGAGGTGGTTGGTTATGAATTACAAAAAAGACTGAGTTAAGAGTGTTATGACACTGAGTTATATAGACAGGTTAGAAGTCAAATTACTTGTGCTTTGATCTCTTCATTCTGATGGTCACCATTTTCCAAATCCTGCAGTTTAGAGAATCAAATAAATCAAAAAATTATGTAACATGTAATCACATCAAAAGGTAAGAGGATGTTGGGAACGGATAGGAAAAAATAATTCAGCTTATACCTCAGTAGCCTGGGTGAGTAAATGCTCTGACATCTTTTTAACAGGCAGATCAACCAGGGTTTGCTGCCTAAGAATTTTGTTCTCAGCTTCTATGTCTACTACTTTTTCTTCAAGCCTGTTAATGGGAGAGAAGTGATGATGACAGCAACAGAAGATAAACAATATGAATATGGAACAAGCCTGACGACCAACTGTTTGACTGATATGCATGCTCAGTAATCCAGTTCACTCAATTTCTGTAATACAACAAAGGACAAAACACACTTTTGTCCTTTTTGGTAAAAAATAGTTTGAGACAAAAAGAAACCTCTGCATAGATGTCTTCAACTGGATCAGTTTTGATTCAGCATCCAAAGCCTGCTTCAGCCGTTCTTCACTAGTCTTGCTCGTCTCTTCAAATTTCTTCTCCGTTTCATCGATTTTCGTTTCTAGTGAACTCACCATTGCCTTCAAAACAATTTATTAAGAGCAATACCATTAGCAAACAGATATACGAAACTATTTTCTTACAAGCTAAGAACACATTCTAGAGTCATTTTTTCATTTATGCAGTTAGATTGCTACAGCAGCTGCAACACAGATCCTATAATTGATTCCTTACCTTCAGTTTTTCATTTTCACTTGCTAGTTTCTCTAGCATTACATTATCAACAACTGGAACCTCCTTTATAACCGCCACTTCCTCTACTACTGATTTGGCAGTCTCGCGTTCCTTCATGAGCATTTCTTTAGTTTCTTTAAACTGAAGTTGTATCTCTTGCAAAGCAGACTGCAACTTTGCATTTTCCTGTGTTTTAGCCTCTTCCACATCAGCCTAGAAAGAGACACGAGTGCATAAGTTATAAAATATGAAACACCATACATATACTGATATACATTATCATCCAGCGCAACTTACAGATGGCAACATAATTTGAAAAAGCAGAGAGCATGTATGAACTACAAATCATAATTTTGATGGGGATTCTAAAACAGAGTGCACTTGTGAACTATTTTTTTTTTTTCAGTAAATCATGATTTTGATGGGGAAGGTATTAGGAGAAACGGTCCCTTTCTGTGATCAGTGCATGACAACACAAATGAAAGTGAAGTTTACAACGTATGACCCAGCTTTTAAGCTATATGATAAGTCAAACACTGATGAGCTCCTTTCTACATAAAGGTAGCTCATAATAAAAGTCATTTGATACATCAATGTTGATAATAATCAAGAAAGTCAAGTGGTAGTGCCCCCTTACTTCTACATAAGTAAGGTTGACTCTTACCAACACTTGATACATGAAAATTGCAGTATAAAAAAAACATACATAATCATCTGATATAGGATCAAAATTTACATGTGCATGCCTAACGGTTACATGATAGGTAAGGAGTACTTACTGTTCGTTCTGGTAGATGTGGCAGTGGGTGAATCCGGCAAAAGGGTGCACATGATTGTCTCGGCGGTGTTCCTATACATCTGAAGGCCTAGATTTTCTTCTAGCGAAATATCTTTTGCACCAAAGAAATTTACCCTTGACAGTAAAACCTGCAGCGAAGAAGCAAACATTTCCAAAAAGAGTTAATCAAAGTGATCAAAGTTGCAGACCTTGTGATCTTGACCAAGCAAGCACCAAGTCATGATTTACATCTACCTGAGTTCCAGCATGTTTATCATCCCAACTTAGCCAGGATGGATTTCCCCAATTAGCAAATCCTTGCCCATCTTTATCAGTTAAGTATCTGAGGTAGGACTCGTCCTCGGTAGCATGATAGAGCCAAGCAGCGGCCCAGAGGAGCTCATCTCCATAAGCTGTAGAGTTATAGTACTTTTGTACTTGGGGAAGGCTGACACTGTAAGAACCTCTATAACTATCAGCAAACATAAACAACTGCTTGGCATGGCTTAAGAGCGAATCCGAGTAATCTCTGTCAATTCTCCTGAAAGCCAATGAGGCGGATGCCATAGCGGCAGCAGTTTCTGCTGCAACATCAGTCCCCGGGAAAGATGAATTGACCTGCAACACGGGCCTACTCTCTGTCATGGCCTCAGGCCTTAGCCAACATTTGTGGTCTACTTCAGGATCACCCACCTTCAACCACACCAAAATACACACAACAAATTTAAAAAGGATTCGTAAGCAAGAGTTTCAATTCAGATCAAGGATAGGACAGCTGAGGCACCTGAATGTAGAGAACGTTAGGGGAAGGATGTGCATTGATGAGATAATCAGTGATCCACTTCAGCGAGTCCTGTGCATGCCCCAGCTGCTTCACTTCATTCATCTGGTGACCGTACTCAAGAATTCCCCAAGACAGCATCGTAGCAGTGAAAGCCATCGGGAAACCAAACTTGATCAAGTCGCCAGCATCGTACATTCCCTTGGACAAGTCCAAGTCCACTTGACTTCCATCTCCCAACCCCGAATCACCTCTCCATGAAATCTTGTTATCCACTAACTTACCAGCTGCAGCAACAAAGAACCCAAAAGGCATTATGGTAAGTAACATCATTAGCCGATTAGCTAATATTCGAAAAAAATTGTAGGAAATCTTACATTTCTGAACATCCAAGAACTGCATAGCTAATCTGAGAGCATCAGAGTAGTTCTTGACTACGAGTCCAGTGCTTTGCTGAAACGGGGACATCTTGGAGTGAGGAAACTTCCTCAAGAGGATGAGAACGGCCATGGCGATGGCACCAGCTCCGAGTACGAAGACAAACAATAACCAGAACCAGCGCCAGTTCTTGGACACCTTTGGTTCTTTAGCTTCCATATTTCCAATATCATAAACAAAACAAACATTCAGCTTACTGAATTATAATTAGGAGCCGAAACTCAGGTAGGGATCTAGCATCCTGGTCTGAAGTGGAAGACAAAACCGGCCTTTGGATTTATAAGGATTTGGCAAGGGACTGAGCTGTTGCGGCTTTGTGGGGCCTTGAGATGAGGGGAGAGAGTCCAGATGTCACCAAATTGCTGCCCAACTTGTCGTATGTTATAGAACAAAGTACAATAAAGATAGAGCACCTTGTGTCGTTGACAAGCTATATAGTTCCAAGGAGAAGAATATTTCCAAGGGAGCAAAGGGAATAATATGCATGCTTTGATGTGTTGGGCTCAACTGAACATAAACATAGAAGGTTGAATAGTGCAGTTTATACTTGAAAATAGAAGATGACACAGCAAATGCTATTGCTAGTTGTGACATCAACATCACCTGCAGTTTTGGATGGCTACTACAATTCTATATTCTTTTATTGTTGAGAAGCTGCAAAAATAAAATATAACTCGTTTGATACTTTCAATGAAGTCCTATCCAACCCTGAGATTATGCCATGGAGATACTGTTGTGAGACCAGTTCACAACTCCGCTCTGTTGTCTAAAATGCAAGCTCATTATCAGTGCAATGGAAGAAGGGTTTTTACTGAATGTATCATCTTACCCAATATCAGACATCGAAGATGTGTTCAATCAGGCACGGAATTAGGATCTTTGATCAATATGTTTCTTCTGGATTATAATTTAGGCCTGACACAACCAGAGATGGGAAGCTTGTGCTTTCCAAAGGTGTGAATTAGACGCTGATGGAAACTTGTTGACCTCATTTGTTGAGACAATCAATGAGGCCCAGTCCTAAAAATTCATCAAAGGAAACATGGTTGTTGATTCTATGATCTTGAAGATTTTTCAAGTTAATTTGTTTCTGGGTGAAATCACAAAGATGCATCGGAAGAGGCAATACCTGAAACGATCTATATCTATATATGATCTGAATTAGATAGGATTTGGGTATGGATTAATTGGTTCATTTGCAGTCTAGACCGTGACTAAAATTCACCGTCTCTGGACTCCTCATGAACCCTCGAGCAAACTGGTCGGCGGCAGCGGCGGAGCATCCAACTGGTACAGATACAGAGCAAGGCGGAACAGCATCCACGCTCCGATCACGGTGAAAATCGAAGCGCGTGCGAACTTGCTGAGACCCAAGGGCAGCTCTATCGCCTTCTCCGTAACATGCTTTGCCCGCCCGAGCCGGTGCTTGCTTCTCCTACATTTGCTTCTTTTTCCTCCTCCGAGACACTCCCCGGCACCGTATACGAACTGGCTCCGCCGCCTACGGGGGCGGTGGCGCGTCGTCGTTGGTGGTGCATCTTAAGCGACAAGGTAGAGAGATCCGGTTCCCGTCGACTGAGAGGTAGAGATAATAAGAGCCAATCATATTGTGCCACGTCAACACTAATTTCTTTAAACGTTTTTAATCAAAATTAATATCTGATTGAAAAAAAATAAGATAGTATCAAAGGTGTAGTTCCGAAAATATAATAAATTTTCACGAAGATTTTATTTTTCTGATACAAATTTTCACAAAGATTTTATCGTTGAGAGTATGATAGTTTTTTTTATTTGAGAGTAACAATAATAGTTGTTCACTACGGTATAGATACATTTTTGGGGTGTTAGAGATCTAAGGAGGACCTTCGAACCTAAAGAGAGCGAGACCAAAGGAGACCATGCGCGATCCAAATCGAAAGCAACCTAGGGATTGAAGGAGATTCAAGATCGTCGGGTCAGTATGCTTCTCGAAAGGACGGTGATTATTTGTGGACGGATATCCGACCCGATCCTTATATTTAGAATCCACCCGCATGTATGTGGGTATTACATATTCAGACTCGTAATCCATTTGTCGGATCATATTTTCATTATGGATTCATCCGATCGGGTTATGGGCGGATCGGATTTTAACCCGCAAAATCCCAAATTTTACAAACCTCATATTTAACAAACACAGATCTAACAAAATTTTCGCAATTACAAGCTTTTGTCCCTCATCTCCACACTCAGAATTGATGTAAGGATGAGGGATTTACTGCATGGTGGTTGAAGTGGTTCCGGTGGCATGGGTGAGAGAGTCGATGGCCATTGGTTTGCAGATCAGCGACCATGGTTGCTTGTGGGTCTCGGAGTGGGGCAGATCGAGGTTTGAGGGTTTTGAAGCGGAGTAATTCAAGGCGAAGCAAATCAATCCCAGAAGCATGATGTCACCGATGTCTCATCCGCGAGAGATGAAGGGTCCGAGTATGAGAAGAAGAAGCGAGACCCCTCGTCGTGGCCGCCTAGAGCCATTTCTGGCCCACCGTCTTCTGAGACCTATCCGTCCCCGACCCGAGCAAGACCAACCGACATCCAGCATTGGCCGAAGTCACGAGGTTTGCGAGAAGAAGACAAGAAAGAAAAAAAAATCTTTTCATTTTATTTTTTTAGTAAAAGAGAGGGGTTTTTTTGTCATCAAGCAATTTTATCAGACATGTGCCAAGCAAATGTTTGTTTTTCTGTTAAAATTTTAACATAAACTCAGGTTGTAAAAATTTCTAAAACTCATGAGAAATCAAGTATAATTAACCCCAAAAATTAAGTACATTATAGAAATGAGACAAACATTTTCTTTTCATCCTCTCAAATAACACATAGTATATATATCAGTAATAGAATTCCCCCCACTGTTTTCTATTGATAACATAGATACTGATATATATTCGCTTTTGCTAGCCACATAAAATCCGTACCTACCGCTATTACCCCTCCGAAATCAAAAATATTACAACCAACACCTTTAATTTTACTTGTATGTTTATTAGTTTTATTTTTGGTCACAATAAAATAGAGTATTCTTCAATTTTGTGTCCTGCTTGCAGCAACAACCACCGATTCCTCCACCATCCGAGTTGACTCAGACCCAGCCATGGCCGATCGCCGACCCAAAACTGGCGACCCTTTCCTTCTCAAATACCCGCCGGCGGATCTCAAAATCGCCTCGGAGTTCCTCTCTACCTGGCTTCCTTTCCTCTCCAGAGATCTATGCCACAACTGCACCCAAACCCTCTCCTTTCGCATCCGCTCTATCGACCCAGGTTCTCTTCCTGCCTCGCTCCTTCTCAATCTCTTTGGTTCCTGCAATTCAATACTGAATGCCTCAGCTTTCGATTTTATTTCTATTTTTCTCGTCCCACTATTGGAACTTGCTAGTGGCATTTGTTTATTTCAGTACCATTGTTGAGTAATTTAATATATAGTTTCGAAATTTTATTCCTTTATCAGTGATCAATAGGAGATATAGGGTAATATGGTTAGCTTACTGTTTTGGGAATTGGGTTTTCAATTTCCTTCTTTGAGTTTACTTGTTGATACTATGTATGCTTTTCCCCCTTTTGGAAGTCTTGTTGACTAGTTTGTTGGTATTGGGTTTGTTAGGTCAGAAGTTTTTGTTCACTGAACTGGAATTAATTTAGTAAGCTTTGTATTGGGTTTTGTAGAACTTGCTGGTAATGTTGGACAAGTAAGCACAGCTGATAAATCAAGTGGTTCAACTCCTGACTGTGTGGGATCACATGACACTTATGATAATCATGATGATAACTGTGACACCAATTCTCTTGGAAGTTGGAAAGATGGGGCCAATGGAATGTACGATTCAGTTCCTGAAGCTTCTACCGGTGAATTCTCCACCGCGCCTCCTTTGATTATGACCCCGAGTCCTCGTTTATCATGGGCTGACTTAGTACAGGAAGATGAGCTCGAGGAGGAGGATGAAGAACAACATGCATCTAGCAAGCGGGGCGATGATGTAAATGCTTCGATGGGCAAGTTAACGATATCAAAGGTTATGGAGAAGCCCAAACTGTCAAGGGAACAGAGAGAGTACCTTAGGTTCAAGAATGTGAAGAGGAAGAAAGATTTTATTTGTTTGGAGAGAGTTAATGGGAAGCTTGTGAACATTCTTGAGGGGCTAGAGCTCCACACCTTTGTGTTTAGTGCTGCGGAGCAGAAGAGGATAGTAGAACATGTTTACGAGCTTCAGGACATGGGGAAGAAGGGAAAACTGAAAGGTCAGCCATGTTAACATCTACTATTCTAGCATCCATGTGTTTTTACGATAAAAATGCTTCTAGATGCAATTTCTCTTTCGTGCTCATGAATTCTCTCCATTTTGGTTGTGTCTTGAATCTTAATTAAACATGAAGGTGAGTCAAACTTTTGATTAAGGTTAATAACCTAATATTGGTTCTTTCACAATTCATGTGGCATGGTTCTTTCTTGTTATTGTTATTTGATGTATCTATATGTACACAGGTACACAGGCAGGTACTGAAGAGTTCATTGTGTTTGCTTGAGTTTTAAAACAGTCAGTTTTCTTATTGTAATGCATTTTCTGTATGAGGAAACTAAATTTTGAGTGCGAATATGGCCACTGTCAGGCCACTTTCTTTCTTTTCCTTTCCTAGTAACTTTTATTCTATGTCCGTGCTAAACGAAGTCAGATATTTTATTTTACTATATTACCTATCATTCTCCAGCCATATTTGTATCTTCTGTGTAGCATGAAGACGTTCCTGTTAAACATCTAGTGCGCATGTCATGAACTTAAGTATAATAATATTATATGCATTGTTGTTTAGAAATTGAATGTCTTGTGTGTTATCCCTTGCAATAGTAATCAATCTCTTTGTGCATTTTATATTACACTATTTCTATAACCTTTCCTTCAGCAACCAGTGTTGTGAGTGTTTCCCCCCTTGCAATATTAATCAATCTCTTTTCTCCAACTAATGTCTACCAATGAGGACACACTTAAGTTATGGAGTGACTGTGCAACATAGGTGGAGAGTGTGTTCTAATTGTTGACGTGGATGCAATAGACATGAATTGGTTATCATCCTTGGCCATTAGTTATGGAGAAGAGTGTAGAATATTTTGTGGTTCAAAGTAAAACTTAGCATCTCCTTCTGAATTAAATTGGAGAAACGTATGTGTTACATATAAAAAAAAATGTTCTATTTGTGCTTCTGCGTCCTATTTTCATGAGTTGATTGTTATTAATGCTAAGAACCACAATTCTAAGCTGCTTTACAACTTTTTTTGCAGAGCGCACATATTCTGCACCCAAGAAGTGGATGAAGGGTAAGGGTCGTGTAACTCTACAATTTGGGTGCTGTTACAATTATGCAACCGTAAGCCCTCCAACAACGTTTTTATCCATATACTGCTTGATGTAAACTTCAGTTTGCTAGTTGTTTGATTCTGGTGGTTGATTATATTGTTGCAGAATATATTAAATGTGGTAATATTTGGTGGCAGGATAAAAATGGGAATCCCCCTGGCATCCTCCAAACTGAAATGGTAGATCCTATACCTCATCTTCTTAAGGTGATCATTAAGAGGCTCATTAAATGGCATGTACTTCCTCCAAGCTGTGTTCCTGATAGTTGCATTGTCAACATTTATGAAGAAGGGGACTGTATACCTCCTCACATTGACAATCATGATTTTGTTCGGCCTTTCTGCACTGTGTCATTTCTCAGTGAGTGCGATATAGTTTTTGGGTCAAATTTAAAGATTGCTGCAGCTGGTGAATTTATTGGCTCATACTCAATTCCCCTGCCTGTGGGGTAAGTGTGACTCACAGACTGTTTTGACCTCTTATATTCTTACATATTTTTGTTATTTCCAGTCGTCACTTGATTAATAATTATAGTGCTGAAGTCAGTATTTTTCTACTTCAGATCTGTTCTAGTGTTAAATGGTAATGGAGCGGATGTCGCCAAGCATTGTGTGCCTGCAGTTCCTACAAAAAGGTGTAGATCAAAAACTGGCAATGCTTTTCATCTTTAGCTGCATTTCCTCCTTGTATAATTTGCCTTGTGTTTTTATCTATTGACCTTTTGATCATTCAAATTAGGATATCAATCACATTCAGAAGAATGGATGATAGCAAAAGACCAATGGGGTTTGTTCCAGAACCTGATCTACAAGGGATTGAGCCATTGTCCTATGAATCAGAGAAACCAAAGAGGTCAAATCCTTCTAAATCTGAGCACCACGGGCAGCCAGGTAGAAGAGAGGATAACCTAGAACAAAGGGGATTTGAAGAGAGAAGTGAAAGTCAGTTTGAACCTCACAGAAGGGACTCTCACTTTGATCCTCGCAGAAATAATGACCCTCACTCAGAATATACATCGTACTCATCATCTCGTGGTCGAAGAGGGCCACCTGGTAGGCGGAGGGGCAAGGTCAATCCAGGCAATTAATGGATAGGAATCAATTTTCCTGGTGGTTCTTTGTGTTGGGTTGTGGCAGTGCAGCATAGTGGCTATAGAGTTGTTGCAGTTTTTAGTGGTAATTATGTATCAGGATTGCTACATTCTTACTTTGAGAACTCAGAACAGTAGTTTTGGTTCCTAGTCCTACATTGTGGTTATGATAGAGTGGGTTGCATAATTGTGATTCATCAAAAAGTTATTAAGTGTGATTCTTATGCAAACAATATTTGCATGCACATAGATATTGGAGATTTGGACAACCTTAGCAGCGGCGGTGGACGAGAACGTAAAGTTTGCTATGATATTCCACAGGGTTGGTCTAGAGTGGTTTCATGGAAATTCCTACAAGCAGCTGCTACTGGTTGTTGCAAATGCAATTGAATTGTTTGGTATTGACTCAAGAAGAGGGCAGTGAACTTTCATGTGACTTTTCCTTTATAAATTCATCAAGCAATTGTGTCTGTGATGGTTTATTGTATTTGTACTGTTGGTGTTGAATCATCATTTTGGAGTCAAACTCTGAAGGCATAGCCTATGAGTGGATTTAAAGGCTGGTTTGTATTTGAGATGGTATGTATAGTTAGCTATGAACTGAGTGATTTGGTTTGCTTATAACTGTATGAGGGAAGTAATTATGGGTTTGTGATGGATATGGTTGATGTTGAACAAAGCTAAAAAACAATCAACAAGGTGAGTATATTAGAATATGTAGGTAATTTCATAGAAGGTAAAGGATAAAGAAATCTAAACTCTACTTTTATACTTCTTTTTTATAGAGTACATAGTGGCAATTAGAACAAAAACAATTCCACATAATCAGATCAAAATCTGTAACATTCTCTTGATGCCCACAATATACATGATCAAATCAGAACCTGTTGCTTTCTCCTCCTTAGCAGCCAGGTAAAGCTATAAGTATGAAGTCGAAAAGACAAAGAAAACGGAATTACAGTCCCATATCTGATCTGCCACTGGCTTTTCAGTTCTGACCAAGTTTCAGTAACGGACTTAAAATGCCATCCCAACAAGCGTGCCGCTGGTTATCTTCAAGATTTAAACCCTTCTGATCGGTAGATGCTAAGGTCTTAATTGTCCTTCTCTGTGACGAGGGCAGTGAGTATTGCTATAATTCAAGTTTCCGATACTTGGAATTAAACTTCTACTTCCTTCCAACATAAGCTCCCAACTTTGACAAGTCTGGAATCCAGAAGGACAATTCAGAAGACCCAGTCACAAACATGAGACTCCCAGGAGCCCATTTTATCACTGGAGGTTCTGTTTCAGTACTCATCCAACTAGCAACCTGCACATAATAATATTGTGTTCAATCTACTAATTTCATCCATTTAAGTACGTCACAAGAAGAATATTTATCTCTTTGGTACTGTGAAATTATGATAATATCCACTATAACTTATTGCTTAAAAAGGAAAATAACAGGAAAACAAGTTTAAATGAGACAAAAACAAAGAATGAGCCTTATCATACTTCTTTCCCACTCCTCACACCCCAGGCGTAGACACTACCATCACCTGATCCTGTCAAAATATCAACAACCATGAATGTTAGATTGCCATAAAACATACACTCAAGAGGCGGGTTGTGTTTAGGTTGGGAACAGCAGCTTGGGTTGAGAAGATGACACTACTCTTCGCTAAACACTACTAGTGCAATGACCTATACACTTGAGCTGGAGATGGAGATTCGATTTCAAGTTAGTAAGTTACCTCTAAAAAGCTAACAGGAATCAACAGTTACCTGATATAACAAACATCCCCTCAGGAGTGAAAGATGCCTCTAACGTAGAATTGCTTGAAACTGGCTTCACATTATATGTGGATAACTACACATGCAGCAAAGATAAAACCACATCAGACAGACAATGGAATTAGAATCTTGATAATATAATTAGTGCAAAAATTGACAAAACCAACTCACAAGTATGCCACGGAATGAATCAAGTACATGAATATGCCCATCCCTTGTTGTCAAAAGCATAAGTCTCCCATCATTACTGAACTTCACAACATTTGCATCGGACATATCTCCGCCAACTGGAAATATCTCAAAAGGACCCTGAAAGAATTGTGCTAAGATTGTCACTGAAAATAAAAAGAAATTTAGGTTTTGTTTTTATTCATGTTTATAAGAATGGGGAAAGCCACTTTTTTTTTTGTAAATTAGGAACATACATTCTTATATACATGCCAGTTACTACTTACTAACCTTTTCATACTTGCGAGAATCAAACATTCTTATGCATCCTCCAAAGGCAACAGCAAAAACTAATCCCTGATCATCATATGCTGTAGCCGGCCTTCCTTGTACATGTAAAAGTCCCTGCAACACAGATAAGAGATCACAAATTCGACTACAGGAACTACTAGATTACAAAAACAAGTATCACAACACACCTGAGACTTCTCAGCTCTTTGATCCCAAAGCAGCACAGTTCGATCAAGAGAACCAGAGATGAAACAATCTTTACGGGTGCACAAACTAAGAGAGACAACCCTGAAACATGAACATGGATATAGCTACAACATGACAGAGAAGTTGGAATAAAAGCAATCAGTGTGTGAAACACGTGCCAAAAGGTGTAAGAAGAAAAACCTGTCGTGGTGACCTTTGAAATACCGCAAATACTTGTTGTCATGCAAGGAAAGAAGTCGAAGAGATTCTGATTCAATAAAATATTAATCCTATAAATGATTAGTTAAAATAAAATATCCATGTGCTGACAAATAGAACTGTTATTCGTACAAACATACCATCCCAGCCATTTTTTGAGGAATATATAACTGTTGTAGGATGAGAAGTAAAGCACACCAGATCAACCCCATACTTCTTGCTATTAATTGTCTTCAAACAACTGAAATAGAGGGGACAAAGAGCATCTGAATAATTCATTACTAGTACAGAATAAATGGCAAGATGATTAAATACAAGGTAGAGTAATACTAATAAGAGAGAATCTATAATAATGTTGTGTTTGAATTTTGTTCTATAACAGCATTCCTCTTTTATGTATGCTTAAATGCAAATTATTCTCATGTTCTAAAGGCACTTCATCATTATGAAATAGAATCTCGTTTCCTTTTTATTTAGCATGAATGAAATTATGATAATGCGAAGGAATGGGGCTGAGGATGCATAATCTCTAAGACACACAATTGTTCCCATAAAAAGTAATCCAAGACCCAAGCGCAACCTAAGTACTATAAAATGAATTAAAACGTACTATGCAAAAAAAAAATAACACAAACATTCTAAATAAGAATAAAACATTACCACCATTTACCTTACTAATGAAAAAATTGCATTTTTCCCTGGGATCAAATTCCCAAAAGAAACATAACAAATCAGGCTATACTTGGGTCATAATTAAGTTGGTGGCAGAAACATAGGTCTACAGAATCATAATCAAGGGCAGCTCTTTAGTTCCTGATAATGAAGCTTGCCAGTCAAGTCACCCAATAACACCAAACAAGTATCACCCTTCTCATTGTCCATTTCAACCCAAGTCGAGTAAATGAAACAAAGATTTCAGAGTTTGCAACTCCTAGACAAATAAATAAAATAGGTATTCCACACACAACATGAAGTTGACTCCTCCCACAAAAACAAAACAATGGCATAAGCAAACTAAAGCAACGAAACTTACGTTGCACTAGCAACATCGTAGAGGCGAATGGACTCATCATCACTGGCAGTGACCAGGTAGCTTGAAGCCTTATGAAAATCCATTGAACTGATTCTACCACTCTAAACACATAAATTCAACAAGTCAACCAACACCCAAATCCTCAATTCTTGTTTTTTTTTTCCTTCAAAATAAAATTAATTTTTCTAGCACTTCACCACAACTATTCCTTACAAAATTAAGAGCTGAATCAATGAACAAGGCAGGAAGCTCACATAATCTCTGAAAGCCATGCCAACTTCCATGCTCTGAATAATTTCCTCTGTCAGCTCCAATGACACTTTGTCTTCTCGCTCCACTGGTGCCGCTGCAAATTAGATTACGAGAAAACGCAATTCAAATACAATCAAAATAAATAAAAACATCATGAATTAGAACAAACAAAGTTAGCAAAGAGACCCATTTAGCTATAATTGTTCGGAAGAGAATCTGAAAATTTAGAATTTTGCTCCGATCAGAGGGATAAAAATGAAGAAGTTTTGGAACCCTAACGACCAACGTCCTCAATCGATGAGGAATATGAACACGAAAGGGGCTTGTTACAATAACCTGCCAGGCCCAAAGGTTTGGACCCATCTCAATAAACTAATACTCCGTAAATTAATATTTTTTTTAAATAATATTTTTTAAAATTCCAACTAGACCCATATGTAATAGTAACGAATTCGGCAATATAATATATTTTCGTAAAATCTTTATGTAAATATAAGATCTTTTTTTAAAAAAAATTGGATGTCACAATTTTTACCTATCAACCGAGAGATAAGCAATGCCACTGTTGAAACGATTAGGGTAAAAACTCACACAAAACCTAGAGTTGACGGGAATAAAATTCCTCTAGCCAGGTTCTCACTGAGTATAGCTCGCGTGCCGCAAACAACCAGACTATACCTAAATAAGAGGACTTGGAGTGCAATGAAATGCACCTAAATCAAACAAAGTCAATATCTAAGATAGACAAAGTTTGACACCTAAACCCAGCCTAACCCGATACCATAAACCAAACGATGTTGACACCAAAAACAGCCGAAACTGGCACCTTATTAACTAAAAGCAATGAAAATAAACAACTGGTAAAAAACAAGCAGACATGGGCCACCAAACTCGAGCATGGCTCGGGGACAAGAATGCCCAACGACCGGACGGGCAGTAGGGCAAATCTGGCGATGTTCAGGGTGAGACGAGACAACGTCAGCCAATAGCTACAGGCGCTGGGCATGGGCGAGGATAGTAGGATGGGATGGCTTGGGCGCCGGCGGCTGCTCGAGCGGCGACAGATCCACATCTGCGAGACTAAGCTAACCAGAGAGGGAGAGAGGAAGTTCCGAGGAGCTCTCACTCCCTCTCCCAACGTTGCTGCCAGTAAGGGGTTGAGGGAGAAAAGTTGGGAGAACGACTAGGGTTTTAGGGATATAGGGCGCTCACTGTAAATATAAGGTCCTATTAGTATCATAAATTAATAATTATATAAATTTATACAAACATAACTAAGACAACTTAGTGAAATATGATTCTCGTGTTGTTTTTTTTTCTTAAAATTCAAGTCTAATTGGAGTTCATCTCTAACATTTCTTGTTGCATCTAGAATTTCCAGTATTGTGTACATAAGAAAATTGTGAAGTATTCTGTATAAAATAAGTGTTTCATTCTGCGTAACTAGTTTTAAAGGCACTATATTGTCTTCAACTTCATCATCATTATTATTTTGAAGGATAGTAGCAACAATTTCTTCTAACCTCTGAATATGTATTATTTTCACGTAGAAAATCAAATGCACTATTGACATCCATTTTATTTTGACAGCCAAGATCCTTAATCGTGACCTCGAGTTCATGAACATCCTTGTCACGGAAGAGTTCATCTAAATTTATTGAGACTTCATCTCTTGAACGAATTTCCCAATGCGATAAATTTGATATTATCTTTTATTGCATATTAATCGTCCAAAAGCCAAGAGTGCAAGACCAATACGATAAATGAGAACGGGAGGTCTTGGTCTGTCATAGGGAGAATTCACGTCCGGAACAATTAACCAATAGCCACCCCTACTTTGGAGCATATTTTTTACATTTTCTCCTTTCATATTCATGTTTAGGCTTATTTTGATCACATTGGAAAACTAGCATTTCAATTCGATGGATTTATTTCTCTTATTAGGGGTGAAAAGTTCTATACATATATGTTGCTGATTTTCGTTTAAACGTTATATAACAATTGAAGTTGTGCATAATTAATGGTAAAATATATTTACTATTAAGGTCTTATTCAAACAAGATGTGCCCTGGTCCAAAACACAGAACAACTGCGATGGCACAAAAAGAGCAGTAGTTCTACACGGAGCAACTATGGCAAGGACGATCTTGATAGGGCAGACGGATCTGAAGCTGATAGCCAGCAAGCCATCGGTGGTGTCTCTCAAGCCTGAAGAGACGACGATTGTGGAAGTAGAAAAAGAGGGCTTGCAGGAGGACGACGCCCAACTAGGTTTCAGGTTGGTGGGGAAGGTGCTTACACCGAGCCCCTTTAATATTGCGATCTTCAAAGAGATTATGACGGGGGGTTGGTCCTGGCTTGATGAAGACATTGGCTCGGAGCAAAGAAGAAAGCTTAGTTAATGAGACCAATGATCTACAATTGCTAGGGAAGCGTAAATTAGAAAAGGTAGTCGGTTCACATGGGTTCGAACCGGGCGAAAGCTGTCCTTAGTGACATCTCAGATGTAATGACGAGGGTTGGTAAACAACCCTTCCAAAAACACTGATCTTTTTTGGTGGAACTACTGTGATCTTGGCCAATTGCGGGCTACTCAGTTCCATAGTTAGAGTGTAATAGCTCGATTAGGCTAAAGTATGATTTAAATTTACTTGGATCTCTACGTAGGTCAGTTATTACTTAGTTCTATTTCGTTTTGCATTGTTAAAGTTGGCGAGTGCAGGTTGGTATGTCCAATACTAGATAGGGAGTCCATCCCGCTAGAGCTAGTTACTCCTTTTTTTTTAATGACTCATGCCGTCTAATAAGAATTTACCATTTTATTTCAAAAAAAATGATAAAATATGTTTGAAACTTTAAAGTCAACATAACATACACTTGCAAGATAATTACAAAAAGTTGGTAGAATCACTTCTTTCTTAAAACAAAACAAAAAATCAGTAGAATAACAATGAGAATGTTTATATGTCCATCAAACATATTAATTTTATGAAATTTATTGTAAATGAAATTACACTAAAAAAAGATGGCTTAAAAACTAAAACAATCTTCTTCTTAAGAGGAAAAACAACATAACCTAACACACATGCATCTTTGACCACAATAATGGGGCCAAATGAGAGCCCATGAAAAGTGAAGCTATAGGTGGCTAACATCGAGATTAACTTTTTTTCTCCGATATAGGCCTAAAGCTAGGGACGGATTTAAAAGGGTATAATGTATTCACTAGAATACCCTGAATCTAGAAAGTATTATAAAATTATAGAGCTTTCAGTTACCTTCGGTTTAACATCTTACGGGTTTAAATCGGAGTTCGTATGAAAAAGTTACGGTCATTTGAAGATCTGATGTGTACTTGACCCCTTTTTACTTCATAACACTCTTTTTTAGCTTAAAACTTTCCAACAATTCGATTCGCAACTCACCATAGTATGTATTTGATATTCTAATATATTTAACAATTATTGGGAGAATACCCTGAACTAAATTCCTGGCTTCACCCCTGCCTGAAGCGAACTTAAGTTTTTGAAAACTAAGACTGAATACACTAAGAATGAAAGATAAAATGTTGATTATTTGCTTTCGGTAATGAAAATATGAGGATCACTTAAACATGAAGCTTCGGAGATTCAGTTTCCAAACTTCCCTTCTTTTTGTGAAAGAGCCATGCCACCAGAGGGATCAACACTGGCCTCTTCTTCATCTTATCATCATTATCAATATTATTAGGTCTCTCCACCACTTGCTCTCTGCTTACCATCACTTTAGCCAGCGCCGGAGAGCTTGCGAACTTCACGTACCTCTTCTTCTCTATCTCCTTATTATTATCGTTTGCTTCCTCTGCACTTGCCCTAACATTATTGTTTTCCATGAACTTGAGGTCTTCGATATCTTCGTCGACCGAATGTTTCCAAACGTTACATTCCTTGATCAACTTGAGATCTTGTAGCTCTTTCCTTGTCTGCTCCAGCTCTTGCTTTAGTGAGCTCATGCACTGGGCCATCAACTTCCCTTCTTCCTTTGCTTTCTCAAGACTTTGCTTTGCTTCTTCTAGTTCTGTCGTCAAGGTCGTGTGTCGTGGTTGGTTTTGTCCATTTTGATCTCCTCCTCTTATCTGAAATATATAAAAATGTTAAAAAAACTGTGTTAGAATATAAAACAATAATTGGGTCTTTAATTATCAGCTTAATATTTTAGTCGAATTGGTTCTCTAATAGTTTGTTCTACATAAAAAAAAAAGTCGATTATATCATATGATCCAAATTTCACATCTTTTAGATAATATACTCTAACACCCCTTTTTTTTCGTGGTGAGGTACAGGTGAAAGAGAGATCAAGCCTTGACATGATGTTACGTCAAACCAACATAAAATCTCAATTTGATAGGTAGAGACCCCACGATATATTCTTGCCAAAACGATATGTAAAAAGTAACATAGAAAAATCTCTATTGACGTATCAAAAAAAAAATGTTTATATGAAGACATAAGTTACTACTACTATTGAATATTGTTGACCTCTTTGAGCTTGTTGGCATAGATTTCACCGGCCAAGACTCTCTCGCCGAACAGCATGACGGCTTCCTTGACGGAGCTGAACGGCGCTCGTGTGTCGATCTCGGCCCGTCCCATGATCACAACCCTACCCTCTTCTCTCTCCATAGTAGAGGTGAGTTTGAGGTTGTGACACAAAAGGGTCCTTTTAATACAACAAAATGTGAATGGAGATTAGGAGGGTGATTAAAGGGTCGTGGAGGTCGTTGCTAATGGGGATGGTTACATAAATATATGATGTTTGTATTTTGTTGGTTACTTGCCGTCCAATTCACTTGAATTTTGCTATGTGAAGGCGACGCGGGTGGTTATGTGGGCCTCCATCGTCACAACATTTTTTTTTGTAATATTTTGTTTATTTATTTGTTTAAGAGATAATTTCTTTATTCCGTGGCTTGAGTAGGGTTGCCATTTTTAAGCACAAACCAATCAGTAGCACACAATCTATAATCCCCATATAAAAAATATGTGAAGAAAATAATTGATTAATAAATATAATGAAATGTCTATCCATTAACTTGAGTTTTTGAGTTGAGTAGGGTTTTGACATGGTACCAGAGTTAATCTGGTTTGACCCACGATCCGTTTGTCACCTCTTTCATGTGGTTTACGATCTATATGCAGATGTCCTGTTATGACTTATGTAAAAGTCAAGTCCTACACGTAACCTCTACTATCAGGTTGAACTTTTGGGTTGAATTCGTCAGAACATATGATTCAATCATGAGTTATAATTTATTCAACTTAAAAGCCTTTTATATTTAAGTAAATTTAGTTTTGAAAGTGGAGTTTAAGTCTCCAAACTTTAAAATTTATAACTATTCAGTTAAATTGTAAAATAAAATGTCTTAAACCTTTTGGTATCTTTTATTCTTTTAAAGGATCTCATTCTTACCAATATTTACCTTAAAACAATGTCTGTTCAACTCCCAACCAAAGGCCAATTTAGAGAAGTAAAAAGTATTTTCGGGAATATCCTGAATCGGGAGAGTATTATAATATCGTATAGCTTTTAGTTATCTTCAATTTGATATTTTACGGGCCTAAATCGGTGTCCGTATGAAAAAGTTATGGTTATTTGAAAATCTGTAGCGTGTTTAACTCCTTTTTACTTCAAAACACTCTTGTATAATATTTTCGGGCAACTCAATTCATAAATCACTATAAGATATATTTGATATTCAAATATATTTAATGATTATTCGAGAAATATTCTTAACTAAATTCTTAATTCCGCCCAAGCTCCCAACTAACATTTTAAGGCAAATTTCCGTCTCTCATCACCATTATACAACATGCTCCTTTATGAGGTTATCTCTTAGACATAATCACTTGTTACCAATAATAATAATAATAATACACTACTTGCATGTGGGAGAAATGGGTGGATCATTGAACCGACTTCTGTGTTTGATTTCGTTCATATAACAGTGGTTGTGCCCAATTTTCAAGTCATAGCTTCTGGTTTTATATTATGCATGTGACATGGGTTTTATGAGAAAGGGCATGGTCTTTCGGCCGTGCATATACATGCATACATTATATATGTATTATGGTTGAAGTTAGTGACATAATTTTAAGAAAAAAAATTCATAAAACTACGGTGAACTATAACATATTTTTATAGAACAACTTTAAAGTATCGACTCGTTCATATGATTATGGTGAATTTTTTTTTAAGGTTCATCCGTTATAACTTTGTTAAAATTGGTATGAAATGTCCAAACTATCCCTGTATAGCAGAAAATTAAAATTAACAAACAAAAACAAGATAAAAATTCATATAAAAAATATTTTGAAAAACAAAAAAAAAACTATAAAATTTTACAAATTGAAAAGTTTTTTTAGAAAAATTCATTTTATATTTTTACAGAAAATTTTAATTTTTATCATTTTTCAAAGTTTTCCAAAACTGAAAATCTATTAAACAAAAGAAAAAAAGAAGAAAATGAAGACTGATGACGTCATTATGACGTCATCATCTTCAACCTCTCGACGTTGAACCAGTCTTGGCTTCGACATAGATGGTTGTCGACGACGACCTACACAAACAAGGTTGCGGAGTTCAAACCTAGACAATTGGCTCCAACTCCGGCTTCGGCTCCTCTTGAATCTGCAGGTCTGGAGACTTGAACCCATACGCCGGAACCGAAACCAGATTTGTGACTCGATCTGTGCTCGGAATGGATCGAAGTCGTTGGGAGGTTGATTTAAATTGACCGAATCGAACGCAAAAGGACCAAAAAACCTTGCTGCAGCTCACCGGATTCCAGATCTACTACACGACGATTCGAGTGACCTAAATTCCAGATTTGCTAAAAGCCGGAGCTGGTTTGCTACACGCTGGAGAAGATGAAGACACTGCACAAGACCTCGTCGCCGATCGATTTCATCATCCTCGCAAGACACGGTTTCGCCGGAAACCCATGGTTGAAGACGGATAGTTGTTTTCATTTTATTTTTAATTTTTTTTAATTCAATAAAATTTGGTATTCAGTTGACTATAGTTGACCAAGGTTATTTTTGACATTTTGAAAAAAATATCAGGTCATGTGCATCGCACATGACTAAAAATCAAATTTTTTCTGTTAACTTTAACACCGTTAGGCTTTTTTGAACCTTAAAAAAAGTTCACGGTAGTGTTATGAACGGGTCGATACTTTAAATATGTTCTGTGAAAACGGGTCATAGTTCACGGTAGTTTTTTGAAATTTTCCCTTAAATATATTATAGCAATTAAGAGGAAGGGCAATGTAGGGTCGACTTCGCGTCGGAAACGTCGAAGAGGGTAGGCCACAACACAGGAGAGAGATGCTCGTTGCACCGGTGCCGACAAATTGAAAGGTCAATACAACGCGAGCGAATTTTTCTGGGGTTTTTTTTCTTTTGAAGTTCAGTAAAAAAAATTATATGATTCGTTGTTGCCCGTCTTCGTTCTCTTGCTCGAGCACGAAGACAAATCTTGTCCCAACCATTTAGGCAGGTTCTGGATCTTAAGCCACCAATGCTTGTTTAGAAAGGTCGAGTTGTGTATGCGGGTGTCCTGGACCTCTTCCATAATATGGTTGTCCGACATACCGCTCCTATCGTGCAACCGTTTTTTTGTAGTCTATGTCGTTGAACTTTGGACCTTTGGCGTGTCTTTTTCCAATGATCTTTGCATTGCTTGGCATTCAACGTTAGGGCACTACGCTGGCATTGATTGTACTCGGCCGCAACTTGTTCCCAATACTTCTCATCTTTCTTGTAGTTGCCTTGAACAACATCGCACGAGTTGTGAATCCATGCATCAACCAACACCTTCTCAGCCTCAGCATTCCACAACATCTAGACAGTCTTTGGTGGTTCTTGGATGGGTTGCAGTTGCTCCGCCACTGGGGGATCGTCATCATCGAGCCTCGTAACGAACCAACTCCTGTTTGATGGCGCCGATGGTGACAGACCAGAACCTCGCATGGACCACATGTTGGGTGCATTGGGGATAAAACGAAAATTGCATACCCATAAGATTGGGTTGTAGAATCCTAATTTGTTGCAAAAAACTACCATATTTTGAAAGGGGTCGAAAATTGTGGGTTGTGGGGTGCTGAAGAAGATTAGTTCGAGTTAGGGAAAAAATTGTTTAGAGATGCATTGAATGAATTTTTGTTGTTGTTGGGATCCATGGTAAGAACGAGTAGAAATGGGGATGCTTTGGTGTTATGAAAGAGGAGGAAGAAGATAGTAATAATGTGAAGGTTTTTGGTATGGAGTAGGGTATTATAAAGGTTGAAAAAATTATATAATAAAAAATTGTAGACCGTTTGATGAAAGAGCCTAGACAACGACTCTTTGGTTAGTTCATGTGTTGTCGCGGCATTGGTATGTGGCGTTCAGGCGGTGACTGGAGCTGACCCTGTAACCCATGCCGATGCAAAAAGTTCTCTGGCTTTTCTTTTTTTTCTCAACGTATGGAGTCGGCACAAATCACAAGAGAGCCGGTGCATGGGGCGCGTTGTTCTTGCTCTAATAAAATTAAGGCTTTTTGCACAAATTTGTTTTCTCTTTTAAATCAACCAATACATCTCTCTCTGTAGTACAGTTGCTCCTTTAAATAAGTAATCTTTTCTTCTCGACAGATGAGTAGTGTTTCATTCTTCCTAATAATAATGTTTTCTTATTCTATATTTTAATTTTACATGCAACAAAATTATCTATATTGAAATTCATAGTTTAGGTACACTTTTCATTTGTACTCTTTACCATAAATTGCTCTACTCGTCACGAATTTTTTTTTTTTTTGTGCAGAATAGAAAACAATAAAAAAAAGCTCCCGATATATGTAGGTTAGATATTTTAATTATTTAATTTTATTTGTGTTTAATATTTAGGGTTATTGTTTTGATTTAAATTTATTTAGATCTCAATTTTTTAATTAACTAAGGGTTGCACCGCACAAAACGCGGTGGTTGTCATCTTGATAGATGCATCAATGTTGAATTTGAAGAATAAGAGCAGGAGGCGCATGGAAAAAAATCGTAAGAAATGCAAAAGCATTAAGCTTTTTTATTTATTAGTCGATTACATCGTTTGAGGCATACAAAGAAATTCAAAATGATACAAAATGCAGCAGTCATGACGAACATGATTGATTAGTGTGCCGATGTTTTAGGGAATTGAGAAGCCCAATTTCTCTCGTTTTTTATTTTGTGAAACCATGTCAGTATGCACCACAACTATAGGTGGAATTTGAAACTACATGTAGACGGTGTGAACTTGGGTATGGTCGATCCCTGTTGTTTGAGAACGCATTCTTCGTACCACAATAGCACACCACAATACTATCATGTAAACGTGGGGGGCCGAAGGCCCAGGGACCATCAGACAACGAAGCTGTTAGGAAACGGCGAACAAAATCTTTTTTAGATGATCCGAGTGTAGGACCTCTTAAAATTTGGCCAGGAAAATATGTAACAAAAAAAAGGACATGTATAAGAGATTATCATGTCCTGAATCTTCTAAACACAAACGTAGGAATGAATTTGTTATATTTATCCTATAAATATAAATAAACATATTAGCTTGGGGGTTACCTATATTGTAGGCTAGCCAACAAAACAAAAACCAAACCTAGATGAATAGATCGAATGAAGGTGTTGAAAACAAACACTAAGGCAGATGGGTGAAGCTAGAAGGAATTGTGTTACAAACCATGTTCTTAGTCAACACTTTTGTACTATGGACGAAAGCGATAACATAGTATACATCTCGCATAGAAAGTTACGCTCTAAAATGCTAGGACACATATAAGCCTAGGATCATATAAGCTACCTGTTCGAATAAAAATGCGTTATACTGAGTCCACAAAGAGGAAGAACTCGTTCAATAACATACAAAACATCACACACAAACGACGTTGAAATCGTTGAGAGAGCAAAACACAAATGCAAGATACAGTGAGTAGCGAATGCAAAAAAAATAGTTTATTTGCAAAAAAATAGTTTATTATTCGAGTCATGGGACATTGCCATACAAATCACTCGTAGAACACATTAAACCATTCATCCACCGCCCTCATGGTATCTTCGATCCGGCCCAACTCTGACACTATCAGCACCTATACTATGTACACAAACAGTTTCATCTAGACGCTATGAAGTTAGAAATGCAATCCATGTATGATAATCAAGTTTGGAATATGATTAAATAAATAGATGGTTTAAAAACCATTGGGTGTAAGTGGGTCGTCAAGAAGAAGACTGACATGGATGGAAATGTGCATACCTATAAAGCAAGACTGGTTGCAAAGGGTTTTAGAAAAACACATGTGTTGACTATGATGAAACTTTTCCACCAGTAGCCATGATCCAATCCATTCGGATTCTTCTTATTATAACTGCATATTATAACTATGAGATATGGCAAATGGATGTCAAAACTATGTTTCTTAATGAAAACTTACTTGAGGATGTGTATATGACACAGCCCGAAGGCTATATTGATCTTGAGAACTTTGGAATCTTTCTTTTGATGAAGCGGTCAAAGAGTTTGCTTTCATCAAGATTGAATATGAACCTTGTGTACACACGAAAGTTAGTGGGAGTGTGATCATTGGAAATGATATCCCTATATCCCGCTAAATGTTAAAGCATGGTTAGGGAAGTGCTTCTCAATGAAAGACTTGGGTGATGTTGCTTATATATTGGGCATCAAGATCTATAGAGATATATCTAGAAAAACTCTTTGGCCTTATCCAAAGCACTTACATTGATAAGGTGTTAAGTTGGTTTAGTATGCAAGATTCTAAGAAATTATTCATGTTAATGTCCCACGGCATAAGTCTCAGCAAGACTTAGTGTTCTAAGATACAAGATAAGCGATACCATATGAGTAAGATCACATATGCTTCTACTATTGGATCTGCATGTATGTAGTGTTATGTGCTAGATCTGATGTCTCATACGCCTTGAGTGCCATGAGCAGATACCATGGAAATCTAGTTGAATGTCACTAGACAACAGTTAAAAACATCCTTTAGTACTTGAGAAGAAATAAAGATGTATTTTTACTGTATGGTGGTTAGGAAGATGGGCTAGTTGTAAATGGTTACACAAATGCTAGCTTCCAAACAAACAAGGATGATTCTTTTATCATAGTCTGGTTATGTGTTTTGTTTGAACGAAGATGCATTTAGCTAGAAGAGCTCAAAACAATACACCATGACTGATTCTACAACAGAAGCTGAGTACATAGCTGTATCAGACGCAGGAAAGGAGGCTGTATGGATAAAGAAGTTCATCACAAGGTTAGGCGTTGTGCCTAGTATATCAGATCCAGTGAACTTATATTATTATAACAGTGAGTCTATAGCTCAAACTAAAGAGTCATGATCACATTAGAAATTCAAACACATACTAAGGCGTTATCATCTCATTCAAGAAATCATTAAGAGAGGAGACGTGAAGATATGTAGAGTGCCTACAGATGACAATGTGGCTGATCTGCTCGAATATATGAACTGTTTTTAAGATCATCAAGTG
>JAYMSW010000091.1:0-32166 GCA_036897725.1 Erodium texanum
GAGCGCGAGGGTCCCACGAATCGCGCCTATGCGCACAGAGAGCAATGCTCGGGAGGGCTCGACCCCGACACTCCTAGGCACTCCCACGGAGAGTATTTGCGGGTCTCCTATAGTGTTCTCTAATACGCTAAAATCGGTTCATGGAAGAGATCAGAGCAAGGACAATGCTGGGTCAGCCGATGATGCGAGAACAGATCATCGGAAGCCTAACGAATGGGTCAAGCAATACGAACCGGGCGTTTACATAACGTTCACGAGCTTACCGAACGGGCAACCGGGCCTAAAACGAGTGAGATTCAGGTAAATATCGGGTTGCACACGTTTAAAACACATTAATCGTGTATTCATTTGATAAGTATATTGAGGTTTCAGACCATCGGTTTGAGGTGGATGGAGTTTTAACATTGCATGTGACTTGTGTTTTGTAGCCGGAAGAGGTTTAGTGATAAGGAAGCGACGAAATGGTGGGAAGAGAATCAAGCTGTGGTGTGCCGAAAATACGGGATTGAAGGGTATACTAATTCCGACCAGAATCAGAGGAATGGTTAGTTTTTGTTTTGGTACGATGTGGTCTCGTTCATTTGGGGCCTTTGATTTTTTGGTGTTGATTATTAAAAGCCTAATTATTTGATAGGTAATCTGTAATTATTTGGTGGATTAGATTACAAGAGGAAATTATTATTATTATTATTATTATTGTTGTTGTTGCGGTAGATGAATTTTTTGGGGTTAAATACAAATAATCGCTCAGAAAAAAACAAGTGCATTATAAATAAAACACAACAATTATACGGACAGCATCGAGAAAATATGAGTAATTGAGGAACTAAATTGAATGAAGAACATTATGGTTGAATACTCGAAAATTGTTTTTGTAGTCGGTTCCAATTTCCCGTGGTTATTTATGTTTCGACATCATCAATTATGAATTTTATCGAGCTCAAAATTATTAGATTCCGACACGCGATGAAAGAAAAGTTATTTATTTTATTCTAACGACATACGATGTTGGTCCAGCAAACACGTCGAGTAACAACTAACGTTTTTGGATAAATAGTTATTTCTGAATTTCATTTATTTTCTAGTTATTTTTTATTTGTATGAACTTTAATTAATGTTTTAAATCATTTTTTGTCTCATATACAGTAAAGCTTTAAGTGTGTTAAATACATTTTATCTACTCAATTCCTAAGTTCACATGGTATATAGAGTTCCAATATAGCCAAGAATAATGGCTTTTCGTAAAAGTAGATTTCTATAATTTAGGAGCATAAAATTGAAAATGTACATACATTGATTTGGGCTTATGAATGGGGGAGGATAAGATGGGCTCGATCAGGAAAATGGGGTGGGCCAATCAGGCAAAGAAGGAGGCCCAATAATTTTGGGTCAAAGAAAAAGAAGTAGAAAAAGCGTGGACGGCAGGATTCGAACCTGCGCGGGCAGAGCCCACATGATTTCTAGTCATGCCCGATAACCACTCCGGCACGTCCACTTTGATGCTATCGCTGCTTCACAATATATTGTTATAGTTTTATTAATACAGAGACGAGCTCACATGACTCAAATAAAATTATCAATTATTTATTTATTTTTGAAATCAATAAAATTATCAATTTGTTACAAAACACTGGATTTTGTAATCGATAATACTTCAAAAGAAAAAGGAAGATTAAAATCGATAAAATTTATACTACACATACCATGTAGTACATAGTAAACCATCAAGTACATATACATCTGATCATCTTAAGTTTAATGTGGTAGTTGACATGAGACACACCTTTTTAGATTTATAATATATTTTTTGGAAGTAAGATTTATATAATTAAGATCTCTATAACACGTATTAATTAGGTATAGATAATGGTTAAGTGAGTTGTTTTCTCCCTTATCCATCCGGTTCGAATTCTAGTGGAGACGATAAAGCATTAGTTGTGTCTAACATTAGGTATGCATTCATTGGGTTGTTGGTGCACATTTGTTGTGTTGTCACGTCTAGTCTAGTCTGGTTGTCAAGCGATACACGAGCTAAACTCATTCAAAACTGACTATAAGAATTGTTGTTCTTACTAAGTCCAGAGTCTGTAATGTTATTACCTTGTACGCTTGTATGCTTTGGTTGGTCTGATTGTTAAGCGGTATGCGAGCTATGCACTCATTCAAAGTTGACTCCATGAATTGTAATTTCTATCAAATCTAAAGTATATAATGTTATTATCTTATAGGTTCAATAATTTATAAGTATGTCTTTGTTATTAATATATAATATATGCGACTCACCCAAAAAAACAAGTATTAGACATAATTTTATATTGAACATACAACCTGAAAATAGTCACCAAGATTGAAATAAAAACTTGGGAAAGCCATAAAAAACAAAGTTGAACTAAGCTTGTTTTACAAAAACTAACGGTGTTTTTACTAACTCTGCAAAAAACATCGATAAAAAAAATTTCGTTTGCAAACTAACTAACACCGTTAGTTTTCTTATGAAATGAGCATTCTACCCCCTGATCTAAGGGCAGTGTATTTTAGGGTTTTTATTTGAGGAAAACGGTAGCTTTAGGGTTAGCTTTGGGGAGATGGTAGTCTAGGGTTTGAATAGTTTGGGGTTTACTTTTGGAGAGGGGTATTTTGGGGATTTAAAAAAAATATTGGTTTGAAAACTATCAAATTTAACGGATTGTAAACGAAAAAACTCTTCACCGATACATTTTACTAACCACCTAAAATGACTGATACTTCTTATACATATGTTTAGGACTGTTACTTTGTATATTTAACCCTAAAAACTTTTGAATTAATCGTACTTTTTGAACAAACAAATCATATCTATTATTAATTAACTCAACTTTTTAGTCGTTTATATCTTACCCAACACCTATTTTAGAGATCTTAACCTTTTACTCCACTACCAACTCACACAAGTAGATCCATATCCTACACCAACCAAAAATCACCACTCCCAACAAGGGAAAAGCAGTGACTCTAGTAAAAAAGTAAAGACTAAAATAGTAAAATCAACAACTTGCTTGACCTTTTCTTTCTCCATTTGGGTTAATGGGAAGCCAAAACTAGCAAGTTGCATGAGAGTTGTACAAATTCAATGGCCAAAATGGGAAGATGATAAGTTTAGGAATAATATTCTTGAATGGCCAATATTTAATCCACAATAATGTCAAATTCATATTCATCTAGAAAGATGATTGAGAAATAAAATACAAGATTTGTTATTAAACTGATCATGTGATTCATATATTATTTTAAACTGAATTGAACTTTAAATCTGATGTAAATAAAATGATTTTTAAAAAGACTTGGGCTTGTATTAAGTTATTTTTGATTTTATTATATACAACTCTAACAAAATAAAAATAGATTTTAAAAAACCAACTTGCATGGATTTTTTTTTTCTTTCTCTTATTAGGGTAGCTAAAACTAGCAAGTTGCACGAGAATGGCACAAATACAAAGACCAAAAATGGGAGGATAAGATTAAGAACAAGGTTCATATTCATGGTTTTGATTATTGACCCAAGATGAGTGGAGGGGACAAGCACGAGACATAGACAACCTGAAAACATGTGACAGCCGAAAGTGACAATACATGTCTGCATGTTATAACCTAAACCAACCAAATACTATGTAGTCTTCAATCTTCTTCACAGTTCATACTTTGGATAACCATAAAAGCTCAATATATGGGTCCATCTCCATCTTCCTTTTGCCTCTCCTTTCCTCATCACCAGCTACTTATATTATTTAAAACCAGTTACTTATATTATATTCAATTTCTAGAATTAAAAAGTTCAATACGTAGTTTTAACTTTTAGAGATAACTACGAAAACTAACAGTGAACTAACCTCCATTTTTAAAAAATAACGGTGTTCTTAGATCGTCAACAAAAACCAACAATGAACTAATTTTCCGTTTGTAAATTGACGGAAACCGTTCGTTTTTTTTAATGAAATGACCATTCTACCCCCCTGATTTAAGGGTATGAGTTTAGGGTTTGTCTCGGGGGAGATGATAGTTTTAGGGTTCATATTTTGGGAGAGGGTAATGTAGGGTTCATTATTTAGGGTTTGAATAGCTTAGGGTTTATTTTCGGGAAGGGGTATTTTCGGTATTTCCAAAAAAAATTGTCTGAAAACTGTCAAAGTTAACGGATTGTAAGCGGAAAAATAGTTCATCGATACATTTTGTTGACGTCCTAAGATGACCGATACTTTTTGTACATATTAGTTTCAACACCGTTATAAAGTGAACTTATCCCTAACTTTTATTATATTTTTTCGTTGTATGTTTATGTATCTCAACACTTTTCTTTTACGCGTCGGGAGTTTCTTCAATACTCCTCTTATGTGTGGGATTTGTCCCTTTTTATATATACGAGGCACATCAAGATAGGATTTCTGCTTATGTACCAAAGTTCATAGGAAGATTGATCTATTAGAAGATCTACAATTCATGAACACATTGAAATAAACTAGGCTATGATATTATGTAAATTTATTTAAAACAAACTATTTATATCGAATCTAGAGCTTCCATGCCTAAAAAATAAACCTTACTAGTCAGTATAACATTAACCTTATCAAATATACTCGTATAAGGTTTTAACAAATACGGACTTTACAATTACATGTGATGTCTATAATCATTGTTTGATAGGATAATTTGACTGTACAAACAAACCATACTTAATGAGAAATATAGTATTCAAATACTAATGCATCATTTGTTTATAAGGGCGGCATAGAAGGAGATTATATATATACTAGGAACAAGTATATATATAAAAAAAAATCGTTGGGTTTCTGAAATTAGATCTTATAATAAATAGGCTGGGTGATGTGTTAAACCGACAAAGGGTTGGTCCAAAATTGTTTATAATAAAATTATTATTTTTTTTTTTGAATTAATTCTCTGTCAACGGTATATATCACAACAGATATACATATCGTCATGCGATCGCACAGGAAAATAACCCTCACTAAAACTACTGAAAGGCTTAACATATCAGCCTAAAACCGGTGATTACCTCCAACCACAACTGACACCAACAACCAACCTTATAATTGGTACTAAGTCCAATAGAATCGGTACTAAAACTAACTCTATACTGACACAACTACTGTTCTAATCTGGTTACAAAACACTATTATTATTATTAATCAATATAATAGAGAATGGCTTCTTAACTTTTTTTTGTATATTTATTTATTTTGTAGTATAGTAAATGAGATGTGATTTGGCTATTGGGATCGTATTCATATGTGGATGGATAAGTTAGGCCAAGTAGTGGAGGACCTTACGCTCTTCTTTTTTCAATTTTTATTGAAGATAAGTGGCCACTTCATTAACTAACTTTTGACAGCATTTACAAATTAGGTCACTTTTCTATCACAATTAGATCAAGTAATTTAATTATTACAGTCCTATGAGTGTTCCCTGAATACATTTTTTAGGCCCGAGATGTATTTTTGCTGATATATACCATATATTATATATTAATTATAACGGTTTATAAGTCAATATTATCGTAGATGCGTTAAGTTTTAGATTTAGTGGAAACAATAATTTATGAGTCAGTACTAATAAATGAGCATACCTTATTCACATGTCGCTTAACAATTAAACCGTCCTACACAACGCAATTCAAACCCAGATTTGGCTAAAGTACAGGTAAGGACAATTGAACAACTCCAACCCTAACCCAAATTATTAAAATATTTGTTGTATGTGGTAAAATTCATCTCAATCTATATTATTTGTATTTTTGAAATTAAAGATGTGTTATAATGTCAAGGTAAATTTAATATAATAATCGTGTGTCAAATATTTTAGTAAGATTTTATTACTCTAGAGATTGAATCAGATTAGCGATGCAATATAAAATCTATACCAAAATACATTTTATTTTACATCAAAATAACATATTAGGTTGAAATTACTCTACCTAACAAAAGGTTGGTCCAAAACTCTTTTTTTTTTTTTTTGAAATTTTTGCCACTTATATTATACACTAACCATGAAGATATATATATACTAGATTATTGATCGTAAAAAGCACGACACTAACATTACAGATTCCGCAATAATATTACAAATTCTAAACTTTTGGATATATCAATTCTTGTAGTAAGTTTTGTATAAGTGTAGCTTGTTTACTGCTTAACAAGTAGACTGGACTAAACAACGTATCATGACACACACATAGGATGACTCAAGACAAATAATACAAATAACTCAAATATAACATTATTATGTCCACCTAGATTCGACCCTAGAAAACTAAAAGAAATAGCTTTTTTAATCACTGGATTAACCCTGAGGACAAGGCTAACGACCGGTGTTATCACTAACGCTAGCCACCCAGCCTTGCGTCGGCATCGGCTAGCACTAACGCTGGCTTAGCTTTGCCTCAACACCGGTGATAAAACTAACAGTACGTGTGTCGGTGATGAGCCCTCACCTTTCTCTCTTCTCTCGCCCTCTCCACCTTTTTAATTTTTTGTTAAACTCTTTATTATAGGGCAACTTATTATTATTATTAGATAGAGAATGATTCTACACTTTACTTATTTATTTTGAAATAAATGGGATGTGGAGATGGCTATTGGGATCATATCCATATGTGGATGGATAAGTATGGGACAAGTTGTGGAGGAGATTGCATTGCATATTCTATATCATATGCTCTACTTAATTTCAAATTTTATAAGTACACGTACTCATTTCATTAACTTTGACCTAACATTTAGAAATTAGGTCAAGTAATTTCATTATAATTAAAGGGTCATTAGTGTTGTCTAAATGCAATTTTGTGGGTCCTAAATGCATTAAGTTGATAATTATTTTTCATTTAAAGTTCTAGAAATTCATACACAACCTTAATAGTTAATCGATCTTTAATAAATTATTTGTCGACCATGATACTAGAAAAAGTAGATTTTTGTAACACTATTCTTATTCCTTCTATTTTATTTCATTTTCACCAAAAAGAAATTACTTGAAGTAGTAAAATGCTTAATTCAGTTTTTTGATAAAATTATTTAAATACTTTATTATTTCAGTGTTTAATTTTAGGTCCTTTAATTTGTAATAAAACATTAACAACTATATTACCTGTACGAACTTTTTGATACGTGGATTGTGCACTAACTTGCCTTGTACTTAATTATTTTATGGAAAATAGTGGATAAAAATTTAATATTAAAAGTTTGAATTTACTTGGAGCCAATCGAGCAGGAATAGAATTAAATAGGAGTCATGATGCGACAACTCTCTTATCATCTTCAATCGATTGGACAAGATTTTTCAAAGTTAAAAAGCTGTCTAATAACTTTCTCGGTTGCCAAACAGGTTCCCCCAATTTTGAATTTCTGTGGGTATCGAATTATTACTATATTAATGAAAACCGTAAATAAATTAATTCAGTGGGCAAGCCGTAAAGACAGACTAGTTCATTACAAAACTCACGAGCCTTATCCACAATTATAATTATGCGACCCCACGCGCCCTCTTGACTACATGCCTCACGCACCTGCTTGAATATTTATATTTCTATATATAAGCATAAATCAATTTAATCAAATTTAAATTTGTTGAAGAATTGATTCAGTTTTAAAAGAGTGGTCAACATGAAATCTAGCAAGTCCAACTGTTAGTGTCAGATTAGCGTTAGGGAGGGCGCCAACGCTATCTTAATATCGGGCTTCCATGGGAAGGCGATGTCAGCGGTGTAGAATCCATGATCCTCGTTTACGTATCGCCTCATGACAGTATGTATGACTTTTGAGTATGCTAAATAAATAAAAAATAATTAAAAAACCTTCTGACGTTGGGGTTGGGAAGCCGATGCCAATAACCATACGTGATTTTTATTGGCGTCAACGCTTGTGAGTTTCGTGACCAACCGTTTCCGACGTGTCGACATTAATATCGACGATCTGATGCATGACTCTTATATGATTAATTTGAATTTAAGTAATAATTTTTATATGTATAATATTAATTCAGTTTTAAAAGAGAGTGTATGGCACGCGCTGGGAGTGAAACGTTGGGTTCAGAAACGAGGAAAACAACTATTTTTAGGTTGGTTGGAATGATGGCGAGGTGGGCGAGGAGACATTGAGAAAGCAAAAGTGGATAATGCCGAATCTTTATTTTATTATTTTAATAAAAAATAATTTATCCTACCATTATCTTCAAAACTTTCCCAAATAAATCTCAACTATGATTCATATAAATACACATCCACCATTAACCATCCGAAACCATCCTTCATTCGTTGCTGTTTGGCTTCCTAGAAAGCGAGAGAGAAAATAAAAACCAATTTTCGCATCAAGTTTAGATTTTTAGCTTCTGGGTCGGATCGAATTTCGTTGATCTCAACTGGGTTCGTGATGGATTCGTCTTGTGATTTCTACTTCCATCAAAAAAGTGATCTTAGGTTCATGGCTGAAGAAGATTTTGCAGAAGGAGCTGGTTTTGAGGATGACAACAAAAGCAAGGATCTTGATGATTCAAGATCTTGTTCCTCGGAGTCTTCATCAATAGCTTCAGGTTCATCTATGGAAGATATCGAAGAAGAAGAGGGAGAAGAAGAAGAAGTTTCTTCTTCATCATCATCCTCAAGCAATGGCCCTCTTCAGGACATGTCTCCACTGCTCCAACAGCTCCCCTTCAAGTAAGTGATCTATGTTAATTTCTGTAACCAAGAACATACACAGATAGAGATTACAAACTCTTGAAGCCAGTATATTTCTCTTGAAGCCAGTATATTTTAAAACATAACTCGCGTATTATTAAATAAAGAAACTCTAATAGACATATTTTGATACTAACAATCTCAATTCATGAGATAACTCAAGAAATAATTATGTATAAGATATTTTTGTTGGGTCTCGAATCCTGATTTCATAGACACAAGGGAAGAATTTTAACATACTTGAATCGAAATCCTAGGTAAAAATGGATATATTTAAGGAACTTTTGGAGTGGTCTTATGTCTTACATGTTTTGTCCTTGTTTTGTAGGAGAGGGCTATCAAGGCACTATCAAGGGAAATCCCAATCCTTCACATCCTTGGCCAATGTGGTCTCCTTGGAGGACTTGGCCAAGCCAGAGAACCCTTACAACAAGAAGCTCAAGTCATGCAGGAGCTATGCTTGTGGGCTGTCTGATCAGAGCAATCAGGGCCGTCGATCGAGCCCACCGAGCAGCTTCTCCAGGATCATATCGAAGAAGGCTTCTAGAGGATCATGCTTTTATCAGATGAATGCAAAGAGGAGCTCTGGTTTTAGGCCTCCAATGCCTCCTCATAGATCTACTAGCACTAGTAGCATTTCCAATCAAACGGCTCTCTTTGCTTGAGATATTTGGGAATTTTAATTTATGTGATTTAGATCATGAGTTTATTTTGATTCAATTTCATTACCATATGTTTTTTGGGTTGTTTTGTGTACTTTTGCTTTTTATTGGAGGGATGTGATCAATTGAATTTGAGAAATAGGTTCAATTTTGCTACAAGGGAATGGGTGTTCTTTGTTGTTCGTTGAATTTGAGTAATCTTATGAATATATAAATATCTAGCTATCGATATTATAGATTTTTTTTAATGAACAATAATAGATTCTCATTAGACGAAATAACAGTCGTATCATAAGAGTAAACTAACTCTAGTAGAATTCTCCGACCAAGATACATTTTAAGCCATTCTCATATCGCAGAGGTCATATTTTGAAGTAAAATATAACTCTGGTCTAATAGCACAATAATTGTGTGCCTGAGTCAGACTAAACTGACACTTTATCGACGACCACGTGTCACTCATAAGCCACATGCTTTGCAACACCCATGCACCTCCGAAAAGCGATGCTCAAGCTCATCTTCCACGGATTAAGATAGAGAAATAGATATGAGGAGAAGCAAATACCGCAAAGAGAAGCCCAATGACGATGGACTACTGAAAAAAGAAAGCAATAAACATGCATGCCCCCTGTGCTGCCGCCATAAGTGGCAGCGTCGGAGAAAAAACCTGAGTAAGAGAAGGCCGAGGAAAGATGTCAAGAGAGAGGAGGAGGTTCTAACATTACAGACTTCAAAATTGGCAGAAATAATAATTCCTGCAGTCAACATTAAATGAGCCTGGCTCACGTGCCACTTAACAACCAGATCGGACCAAACAACATTCTAGAACGCACACATGAGATAACTCAACACAAACAACTATAAATAATAATATTATTATCTTCACCATGATTCGATCTCAAGTGACTAAAAGAAATAACTCTCTAAACTACTAACCAATCCTGATAAATAATGAATAGACCTCTTTTTTAAGAATACTATAGACACAATCTCCTCAAAATTTACGTTTTTTCTGTTAAGGATCGTGTTCTAAGCTTTTCAGATAAATAATTCAACATAAAGTGCCTCAATTTTTATTTTATTCTACACAATTTTAAATTCTCATACTAGTAATTGCCTTGATTGTAGTAAATTTTGAACAACCATAATTGGAGGATTATATTAGAATAAAATAATCTATAAACAATTACTTTTTGTGTTTTTTTTGTTAATCAAGATTGGCCGAAGAACAAAGTTGTGAGGTGAAAATGGCATAGAGAAAGAAAGATATGTATGAGATCACAATGGAATCAGATCTTATTTTGCAGTGGAAGTATCTATATCTGATAGGGTCGGTACTATTTGTTTACATAAATGGTATAGATAGTTTATAATTATTAAATATCTTCAGATTTTCTCGTTGGCTTGAGATTGTATCTATTTTGTCTTTACAGCTGAGATATTTATAAAAAATAAAAAATATTTTAAAATATATGTTAACTTGGTATACAGTCAAGATTGGTCTTTTCAAAATTTGATAAATATTTTACAAAAGAAAATCTATTTATAATTCATCTAATCACAATACTGATTCAAAGTCTTGTTACTATCCATATAATAATGTATGGACTAATTCACATATTAATTGTATTGTATTATTTTGATTTTATAGGTATTTTTGGTCGACAAGCAAAAGACCATGCATGGTCACATATCAAATTAGGTGTTGACAATTTGGAATCAAATCCTCATACACTTGGATTCATTCTCAAACATGACTTAATTTTTGTATTTTTGTATCTTAATTTGGGTTCTGCGCTTAAATTTGGGATTCATTCTAGAACATGATTTATCTATGTAATTTTTTTAAAAAAATCTTTAACTTGACGTGAAGTTGGGATTCATTCTAGAACATAATTTATTTATTTAAATTTCTACATATTATACTTAACAAGTTGGACTTTGAATTCTTCAAGGATCAAAATTTATTTATTTTACATCTAGTAAAAATGTATATTCCTTTAAAATTTATGTAAAAACTGATTGAATAATATTATATTTATAGGTTGTCAATTGACTATGTTAGTTGTTTTCTTTCTTAACAAGTAGGATTTAAATCCTATTGGAATAATAATAGTGTATATGATTTATGTACATATTTATTATCGTGTTTGGTATGTATTTATGGTTATTCAGTTACGCGAGCTTGTTAGTTTTAAACTATAATAAAAAAAATTGTTATTCCCATCAAGTTTAAAATTATAATATCGATAATTGATATAATATATATGAAATTTATTTCGAATAAAATATATTACATTAGATGAATATTGTACATATTTAGATTAATCTTTTGAAAAGACTATAAGTATTTATTAAATGACAATCATGGCCTTTTCAACATTTCATGAGAAAATATCAATAGTTGATCCAACCATAATATTCTTCTGCTCTTCTAGATGTTTTTGGTGGACAAGAAAAGACCAGACCTTTGTCTCATATCAAATTAGGTGTTGACTACAGAAATCAAATCCTCTTAATTTGGTTTTGGACTTGAATTTGGGAACCAAGAATGAACATTGTTCATTTACTTAAATTTCTATATATTATACTAACAAGTTGCACTTTGAACTCTTCCAGAAACAAAATTTCAATTCTGTGCACTATTATTTATTACTGATTTATTCGTACAGGTTATTACTCTATCGAGTTTTTTTTTTCTCTTTCTAAAAGTCCAATACTTTCGGAAGTGGGTCAAACCCAATCTGTCCACAACCCGATATAATCAGATTTTACACAAAATTCAAACCGGATAGAAGAATTGCGGATCTAACTTTTACAAACCCACCCACATACATACAGATAGGTCTAAAAACATGCGGGTGGATTAACTATCTGCTCGTACATAACCTTATCTACGCCATTGACAATAGTTATTCGTGATACAAATCAGGCGGAGTCAAGAATATAATTTATGGTATGCAATTAACAATCGGATTGTTGTATATAAGATGGTTGGAGATGTTAGAGAGATTTGAAGTTAATAATAAGCGTTTTAAAATACAACAACAGAATTTCAAATGACCATAATTTTTACATACGAACTCCGATTTTGACATGTAAGATATCAAATCGAAGATAAATAAGAGCTCTACGATAATATGAAACTTTCGGGAACAAAGATATGCCGTGGCATACACTATGCCCCTCCGAATCCTCCTCTAATACAAACCCTTCAATTTTGTTAAAAATCACGATCTTCTTGACCCTCCAAAACTATAAACTCGGCAGCCAAGAAAAAAAATCGGACATATGGTAACTGGTGTACGAAGTCATTAATTACCTAATTCACATATCACTCGTACTACGTTGGACCATGAACAGTCTAATTTTCATTAACCGAACGGTTCAGTAGAAAGCCCATTGGGCTAACGTGATCTGTAGTCGGTGATTGTGTTAATATATATATATATATACCTAGTAACCAACTAATTAACCGAAGAAGAGGTGGTGACATTAATGACGGTTCCGAAGAGAAGAAGAAGAATCGGCATTTGGGCGAGAAAGAGACCAAGGGTATTTTCGAAAATAAGTAAAGCAAGATCTATTTTGTACCGTAGTTGTCGGACCCTCCTCCCCCTCAAGTATCTTCCTAACGGCGGCTTTTCCAGGGGACCTCAAATTGTCGAAATAGGTGACACTTTCGATATCTTCCCTCTCCTTTTCACAAACCCTAGCGACTTCCTCGTCTCTAACAAAGGTCCTGGTCGTCTGGTACGAGGATTGTTAATCATTACATGATGCCTTATGTTTTTCTTTTATCTTCTGCACTGATTTGATCTTCTTTATTAATGCGTTAGGGTTCGGGGTTTAAAGTTAGAGTTGACGATATCAAAGGGAAGACTATATTACTATACATGTTACCATTGAAACACTATTGCACTCCCGGCGGTCTTAGCTGTGACATGCTCGCCCTCATCTCATCGTTCAAAGAGAGAGACTTTGATTTTAATTTCGAGGTCATATCCGTGCCCGTAAACCGAGGTCCTGCCTTTCTTGAGAACTGTGCCAAGAGTCGGTAAAATGAATTTTTCGCCTAATGCCGTGGCTCACCGTTACTTTTGATAATAAGCTAGTTTGTGATTGTGTGGAACGGGCTTTTCATTCGCCTCCTTGGATTGATCTCGACCCTAGTTGGGTTGTCCTCGACTCTAGTGGCACGGTTTTGCTAACGAGTGACTCCACACCTATTGACGAGGTCTTTATTTCGTATGGAATTGGAGAACTTGTACCTCGTACTCATAGAACGTTACCAATGTTATTAAGTGGACGACCAAAGATTTCGATTAGTGGACAGTTACATCTTTGGTTTGACGACGAGGATGAAGCTATCACTCGAGGGATAGTCGACTTGAACAATCTCCTAGCCTCTCCTTGTCCTGATTTCTTACTCACAAAGGATTACACTAAGGTATGATCTAAATTCAGGTTGTTGTATTTTTTTTAATAAAAAAATCATTAATAGCATAATTGTAAATAAGTCATGATCTACTGTCAAACTAAAAAAATTTCCTAGATCATTAGATCATATTGATCTACCGTTCAAATTTGTTCTTTGATCTATCATAAGAGAGGTTTTCACGTACAACTTATATGTTCACATAGTAAATTATGGTGAATCTTATATGGGTAATGCATTGACTAGGAACATATAAGATAGGTCAATTTCCAACACAACATAAAAATAGCTTTCAACTAGTCCAAGATCACAAAGGATCACACTAAGGTATGATGTAAATTTAGGTTATTGTATCAGATTTAAAAAAAAAAAATCATTAATAACATAATTGTAAGTAAGTGATCTACCATCTAACTCAAAAAATTCGTAGATCATTACATTGTACTGGTCAACTGTTCAAATTTGTTCTTTGCTCTATCTTAAGGGAGGTTTTCAAATACACTTTCTATGTTCACATAGTATATTAAGATGAAACTTATATGTGTAATAAGTTGACTAGGAACATATGATAAGTCAATTTCCAACATAACATAAAAATAGTTTTCAACTAGTCCAAAACCATTGGAACCTATAATATGTTTTCTTGGAGACAATAGCTTCCAACAGTTTAGCTACTCTTTATGAATGTAATGTGTGTAATGTAGTAGCTTATAGTTAATGTTGTTGTATTATTTGACAAATTGGTTGTAGGTACCTGTCTCCTACCTTAAGGACAAGGTGGTTGGCTTATATTTCTGTAATCACGCCTCGGGTCTTCCACCTTCACATATGGAATCAATTAAGAAGATATACGAAGAAGTCGTTCAATTAGGTTATGATTTCGAGATTGTGCAAATTAACTATCATTCCTTTCGCTTTTTACGAGGGATTGATCTGTCTTGTCGTGAAAACATCGACATCCCTTGGTTGACATTGCCTTACACGCACTCATGTTGTAAGAGGTTGGTTCGTATTTTCAAGTGTTACAACGAGATGATTGATGGGTTCCCGCATTTGGATATAAAGGACGAACGAGATCGTCTGGTTATTATCAATCAAAACGATTTTAATACTCAGGAATTTTTATTTGATCGACATGGTGCAGACGTCATCCATCACTTCGGGATTGAAGCCTACCCTTTTACTCGACATAGGGTTTTCGAGTTGGAATATACGAGAAGAACGGAAGAGATAAAGTTGCAAGTAATTTTAGACGGGCCCCCTCTGTTACGACGTAACAGAAAGGGATTGTACGATCAGGTTCCGACATCCCAACTATGGGGAAAACGGGTTATGCTTCTGTTCACGACACATTCTACGTATAAATCTTCCGAGTTTATACCTATGTTAGAGTCAAAGTATCGCGAGCAAGACAATCAAAACAGTGTCGATGTATTTGAAGTGGCATACGTATCGTGTGACACCGACGCATCTACGTATGATGCGTCAGTGTCCGAAATGCCGTGGCTGGTGCATCCGTATTCATGGGAATTCGCACACACGTTAAAGTCTAAGATCTTTAGCCTTACGAGAGGCCACAATGGTTTTTGTGCAATGGTGGCTTTCCACGTGGACGGGGAGCTTATGCCAAAGAACGATTACTGCTTACTTCATAGGCACCCGAATGAATATCCCTTCTTTTATCCGGATGACATAAAACATGATATTCTCAAAGATGGTAGCCAAAATTACGATATAAGTGATGGGTCTTGGGATATTAACAAATGAACCTAAACCCGACGTGTAGAAGATCAACAATGGCCAGGAGCGTAACTAAAGGGATAAAGGGTATGTTATTACGTACCCTAAACATCAGATTGTTTGGTGCAATGGTATAAGCTTTCTAATATTTATGTACAACTTAGGTTCGAGTCTAGGCAAGTAGCATACTCTAAGCATTGGAAATTATTTTACTAGTTTATTTTGGACTTTATGGCATACCCTCATTCAAATTCGGGATTCGACCCTTGACAATGGCCTTCAACTAATGCATGTGGCGGAGATGGTGAACAATCTCTCTGTAGTGGAAAGAATATCTCAATTTTTTTTTGTAACAAGCATGATGTTATTGATTATAATTCTTATATTTATGTCGTTGATAAAAAAAATAGTCAAATTACATATGACCAGACATACAAGATATTGTATATAGATTGAAAATCACAAGATAAAAAGATGACAAACAAATCATATGCATCAAACATATGTAGACCGTATCATGGAAATTGACACCTACCATACAAATCAAACTAGGATAACTCACCAAGCATATGGAGCTGCTAATCGATGGGTGTTGGTGGACTCACAATCACGAGAGGAACTAGTTAATAATTGGAATACTTTCTAAAAGTTGTTAAAATTATATATATCCACGTAATTTTAGTTGGACCGTCACAATTTTGAATGAAGAAATTAGAATATTCTTTTAGCTTTTTTATTTTATTTTCAAAAATACCAATTTTGCCCCTGCATAATTAAATACATTAAAAATGATAAATAAATAAAAAGAGTTGCGCCGAATCCATGAACTTATCTCCGGCAGCATTCTTGCATCTGGTCCGGCCTGACGTCAACACATGGATTTTATTTTTATTATTCAATTTTTATTTATTTATGATAAATTTGTTATTTTGTATAAGTTCAGGGGTATTTTAATAATTTCATCTACCATATTAACAAAAAAATTAATGTAACTAAAATCTTGTTCACGGTTGTGAATCGTAAAAAAAAAAGTTAAGTTCACTTTTTAATGACGTCGAAACATATATGTTTAAAAAGTATCGGTCATTTTAGGTGGTTAGCAAAATGTATCGGTGAAGAATTTTTCTGTTTGCAATCCGTTACATTTGACAGTTTTCAGACAACTTTTTTTTTGGAATCCCTAAAATACCCCTCTCCGAAAGTAAACCATAAACTATTCAAACCCTAAATAACGAACCATATACTACCTTATCCCCAAATGTGAACCCTAAAACTACCATCTCTCCCGAAACAAATCCTAAAACCATACCCTTAAATCAGGGGAGGGGGTAGAATGGTTATTTCATAAAAAAATTAACGGTATTAGTCGGTTTGCAGACGGAAAATATGTTCACCGTTGGTTTTTGCTGACGACCTAAAATTACCGTTACTTTTTAAAAAGATAGATTAGTTCACCGACGTTTTATATAATTTCCCAAAAAAAAAAACTTTCATTTGACAGTTGTCATATGTAATTATTACCCTGGTCATATGCTGTTAATCTTAAAACAATATGGATTAAATTTACTAATTACCCAATCCTGTCATAATAATTTTTTTTAAAAAACGCTGGTCTCAGCTGTTTTGCCATTTGCTTCTCTTCCCTCCTCCTTCACTCTCTACCACTACCAGCGCCAAAATCTCTGTATCTATTTCTGAAGCTCATCTTCGCTCCCTAAACCCTCCATTGTCGTCTTCTCCGTGTCCGTCCATTTACTCCACTTCAAAACCCTAGTCCTACTTCCCAAATCTACTCCCATTGTCCCACTAAGCTTGATCGCAAAAATGGCGAGCTCAGCAACCGCCCGGTCCCATGGCCTCTGGGCCAAGAGAACGGGAATGCCAGCGGTGCCGGCCAGATCCCAAGCCGCCGGACGGACATCGAAGCCGGCAAGCCTCACCAAACGGGGAGCGAACGGACGGGATCGATGTTTTGCCGCGTAGTGTGTGGTTGATGATGAGTTCGGGACCAGGTATGAAATACGAACTCAATTGGTGAAAATCTGAGCTAGAATATGTTTGTTTGACTGTTTATGGAGTGAATTTCCTAATATGAATGCTCAGATTCAGCATTCCAGAACTCGAAATCAGTGCCTATGCTTTGAATCCTCTGATGATGATGATGGGGGTTACAGTAATGCTTAACATGATAATTCAATTTTGTGTGTTAAGCTGGTAGATGTTAAGTTTCATCAAGCATGCTATTTATGTTAGAAAGAGGATTCTAGGTGTCAGCTTAGTTTTGTGTTGTTGACAAAAATTGTTAGCTTATTAGTTGATTGTCAGTGGAAATTGAGATCACTCATTATATGATACTTGTTTCTGGATTCTGTCAGGTTGCTTGGATCTCCTGCCCCTTGAAGAACTTCAGCATTTTGATATTAATGTGGACAAAGAGTCTGTCGATCCTATCAAAAAAATTCTGGGTAAGTCTTGTTATTGTACTAGCTCCATCACCCTATCTTTGTCCTGTTATTGTATAATCATAGTCAGTCTTGCTAAAGATAAGACTTTGTTTAGCTTCGCTGTTGAGCTGGTTCTTGCTCATTGCTTCCGGAATTTTGGGTGAATGGTGAAAATGGGGGATTCAGGATTTCTGATGAGGATAAAGGGTACTTGCAAAGTTGTTGTCTCTACTTGTACATTTGGTTGTGTAGATTATCTTTATGAACCTGTGAGTAGAAGCTTTTCTTACTAGATCACAGCTGCACTATTCTTATATGCACCAATATACTTCTTGATGCAGGTTTACTATGTTGCTTTCTGCGATGAAATCACTCTATCAGCACAAGAATAGCACAAAAATCACAGGGGCGCAGAACTGGTGATGATGGATTTATTGGGAAATGGCACACTATACTTGTTCAAAGATTGAATGTTAAAATCCCTAAGGTACCAAAATCATCCTTGCCCTCCTGTTCTTTCTTTTTGTTTCCATTTTGTCCTTAGGTTAATGCATGCAGCTGTAGCTCATTCTCTTAAAATATGCATTTTCACCTATCGTTTTCTGCATTTGTGGGGATTTCCGTATGAATCTGCTTGCTTTAGTGATCCAAATTAGGTATATGCCTGTTGAATCTGGTTCTTTGGGGGTATAAATTAACAGGAGACATGTTTGATTAATGCATCTAAAATATAATGGAGTTTTGTGAGAGACAGAGCAGATTGTTAGGGTAGGTTACATGATTCCTTAAGCAAAATTATCCAGGCTCCTCACTCCTATTTTCCTTCTCTACTACATTCTATCAAGCCAAGCTAGAATTTTGTGAAACTAATACGTACAATTGTAAGATCAATAAATATGTACGAATCTCGATCAAGACAGATTGAAGAAATCAACTACATGATGAGTTGCATCAGTGTTAGGATATGAAAACGAGGTATGTAAGGAAATTGGAAACCTGAAATGGATAATAATAAGAAAATCAAAACATGACCTTCATCATGGAATTCTCCTAAATCGATTTTTCTCTGGTTGCATGCATTGTGAATCAAAATAAAATTATGGTTACTATATATTTATTATATAAAAAGAGATTTGTGGGAATTTATCGTGTTAAAATAATGTTAAGTATTAATTACTAAAAGAAGTGTATGGATTGATTTTATATGAATAATAATTGATTAGCAATTTTCCTAAACATTCTATCCAAAGCTTGGAAATGTCCGTAAGCTCACAACTAACATGCAAAGTCCCAACTGTCAAACAACAACGGACAAGCCATAATTATATTTATGACGCAATAAAAAGCAAAATACATACATAAAAATAAATAAAAGTCACAGTTGGCTTCTCCAAATCGTCCTCGACCTCCATTTCTGGACACGTCTTCAAATCCCACGATTTTCACGCCTTCTTCCCCAAACCCTCTCTGATCCTTACTCGATTTCAGTTTCAGTCCCGAATCAGTGTTGATACTTCCGATCCGAGATCCGATCACAAGCCCGATCTCCACAGATCCATGGCTTCCACCGGACAGAGCAATCTCAATGCCAAGCTCGTAAGTGCAATCGAACCAAATCTCTCGTTCCTGCTCCGATTCAGCTAAAAAATGAGCTGATTTTGTGTGTATTTGGTTTCTGCGGTCCCGATTTGCAGGTTCTGCTCGGCGACATGGGCGCCGGAAAGTCCAGCCTCGTCTTGCGCTTCGTCAAAGGCCAGTTCCTCGAATTTCAGGTCAATTTCTATTTTGTTCTTCTGGAAACTACACGATTATGCTGTCGATTTCGTTACGTGGTTGATTGATTGTGATGGTGGTGACAGGAATCGACGATAGGAGCGGCGTTCTTCTCGCAGACGCTGTCGGTGAACGACGCGACGGTGAAGTTCGAGATATGGGACACCGCCGGCCAGGAGAGGTACCACAGCTTGGCTCCCATGTACTACAGAGGCGCCGCCGCAGCCATCATCGTCTTCGACATCAGTAGCACAGTATGTGTTTCTTTCTCTTTTGCTTCAATCTGTTGCTTAAGCACATGAATGTATGTTATTGCTGAACTGCAACTAAATTGTACCTAGTTAGGTCACCAGTGATTTCAATTTTTTGAGATAGATTGTTGCTAATCATTGCTGGAAGTCACAGTTCAGTTGGTTTTCTGTATTGTAATTAGGTGGATGAACTAATTTTTGTTTTAATTGGACGGATTTGTCATGCTGATTTGTAGTGATGAACAATGTAATGTTTATAAAAAAAAAAATTCCTACAGTATGTAGTGATTTTAATTTTTGAGATAGAGCCTTGCTAATCTTTGCGGAAATCAAAGTTAGGTAAGTTTTGTGTATCCTAATTAGGTTGAAGAACTAATTTTTGTTTTAATTGGACGGTTTTGTCACGTTGATTTCTAGTGATGAATAATGTAACGTTTCTAATTTCTATTTTCTACAATACCTATAGTAAACATAATGAATAATGAGGCTTAATGGAATTCTAGTCATATGCTATGTTTTCTGATTACCGTATTTAATTATTAGTGCTCCTTGAATCACATATTTGTGTTTGGGACGTATATGAACCCATTGTTAATACTTAATAATTCATCTTCTCTTAGAGGCAAATAAATATGAGGCCTTTGAAAAGTACATAGATGTGTTGCAAACGAGGTTATATGGAAAGGGGTTAGGCACAGAGATTTGTCAGTTATTATCTTATCTTTATCCCTTCTTATTTGGGGGTTGTTTATTAATTATTCAATTATTCCTCCGTTCTGGATCACAGGAGTCCTTTACAAAGGCAAAGAAATGGGTGCAGGAACTTCAGAAGCAAGGTAGTTTGCCGTTGATTTTGTATATTAGTGTATGTATGTTTCCGAGACGAGGTTTTCATTTTGAAGTTTACAGGTAATCCTAGCATGGTTGTAGCACTTGCCGGGAATAAAGCTGACTTGGAAGATAAGAGGAAAGTGACGGCTGAAGTAAGTACCCAATTTTCCTTTTAGTTAAAGAATAATATAGGATTATGAATTTATGACGGATGATCATATGCTTATTTTTATAGTAAATTGATGTGTGTGTGAATATGCTGTAGTGATTTCTTGATTAGTTGCGTACTCTCTCTCACTAGAACTACATGTTTATATTGGTGAAAACTGATTGATTTTTCAGGAGGCATGTGTATATGCCGAGGAAAATGGCCTTTTCTTCATGGAGACTTCCGCAAAAAGTGCCACCAATGTTAATGAACTCTTCTACGAAATAGGTTTGTCTCTATTTTTTGTTGCATGTTATGTGGCTATACTTTTTGCTATTAGGCATAGATCTTAATGGTTTTGTATCTAGTTTTTGGGTCCTTCTTTTTGGTGGGTTTAGCGTTATTCTAATACCTTAACATGCACTTCTTTTTTTTTTGCAAACAGCAAAGCGGTTGCCTAGAGCACAGCCTGCTCAGAATCCACCGGGTATGGTTCTCGTGGATAGACCTGCTGAGGGATCTCGCGCAGCATCATGTTGTTCATAATTATAATCTAGCTGTTGCTTGGTATGTTTCTTTAGCTTCACCGCTTTCTATTTCCTAATGATAGTTCAGTTCAGAACCGAATCAACTCTTGTACACACTTAATTGTTGGAACAACTAGTACACCAGTTCTGAGTGATCAGATTGTATGGTAAATGAAGCACATATGTATACTCTGACATGGCGTGTACTAAAATAACGTGTCAAGGATATAAAATGGTAATTTTGTTCAGGCTTACATGTTTAACTAAGAAAAGTTGTACCACATGAAAATCTTCTCTAGGTCAGGGTCGTCCTTTATAAATATATACCACTGTTGTTGTCGTCGTGATTTGAATCCTATTGTGTTAGCTACTTTGCCTAAATATTCTTCGAGGTTAAGGTTGGATTTTTTTTTTTCATTGTTGTGACTTGAATTATGATCATTGACAAGGACTAAACATTATGGAACAAGGAAATACGCACGAAAACACCAAATTCATCTATAAATAAATTCAATATTTCAAAAGCTAAACCAACATATTTTCAGTTTACAAACTAAATGTAAATCTAAATCGTTTAGATAGTTTATGAATCATTTTGAAAGATCTCAAGTTTTGCTATCATTGACAAGGCACAACAGTAGGTGGCATTGGTGTGGAGCTGTCTCTGTTGCACATGTCTGGTACAATGGTTGTCACAGTTTCATCCTGCAATTTCAATTTTATGTTAATTTTTAATTATTGACAAATTAAAATGTTGCAAAAAATCAGACTATGTAAATTTTTAAGGGTTAATTACACTTAAATACCTTAATGTATACTTGGATTTCACTTGGATATACCAATACTTGTTATTGCTTTAGCGTGTACCTAATTTTTCTAATTGTATCATCTTTAACGAATTTCATCTACACATGTTAGATTTCAAAATAAATGACGAAAATACCCCTCATAAATTTTCAAATTTTCAAACCTATATCTTTCAAGTGATGAAAATACCCCTCGGGGTTTTAGTTTTAGTTTTGAGGGTATTTTCGGTATTTTAAAAAAAAATGAACAGTAATAGATTTTCTAACAGATTCACTAACGGTGATACAATTAGAAACTTCAGGTACCCGTCAAAGGAATAATTAGGGTATTTAAGTGAAATCCAAACATACGTTAAGGTATTTAGGTGTAATTAACTCAAATTTTAAAGACCGATAAGTAGAACTATTTAGATCGATTTGTTGATAGGATATTTTAGGCTTCATTCGATCGAGTTTTAATTCTTTAGGGGCAAATTTGATAATAATTCCTTGAAATTACTATATTTATTTACCTTTGCCAAGTTTCTAAAGTAAGTTGTTGTATAATTTCCCGTTGGAAATAAAACTTCAATGAGATCTGCCAAAACTAGCTGAGGTTGAGATACTGCTCCATCATACCAGTCTTCACAAGTAAAAATGAAACAAATATCAGTGGAATTCGATAAAAACATCATCGAATTCAGGTCATTTCCCTTCCTGAATTCGATATGTTAATAATTATCGAGAAAACCAAAACAAGATAGACTCACCAAGAGCAGTCGGGTTTTGGATTCGTTTATCGTATCTCCATAAGCTTTGGTTCGCCAGAAAGGCGAAGCAAGAATTGTCTTCAACGGCTATGTTTTGGAGGAATGTTGATGTATTGTAGCCAATTGGATCCGAAGCATACGTTTCATCGATAAGCACATCCACGGTCTAGTGAACCAAAACAAAACCCGTCAAAAAATTGGTAAAGAGTCTTCGAATCGTTACAAAATCGACGTTTTATCTTGCGAACTTACGCATAAGATAGCGTGCAATCCCTCCAAATCGTCGGGATTAGAAGTGTTGTAAGTGATCTTGTTAATGGATTTATCGATATTTTCTCCACCAGCATCCTCCACATACTATAGTCCAACCATATCGAACACAAATAAATTGAAATCACGAGAAACTGATTATCTCATAACGAAAATCGAAAGAATATTTCCTTTTCGTACCTTCAATTTGTACGTTTCTTTCGTGAACGACCAAATACCCTGCAAAAAGGAAATCTCGACACTGAGTATGATATCTGGGTTATCTGGGTTTTTAATAATATGATAAAATCGAAAATTGTGAATGAAATGACAATGGTTTAACAAATGAGACATACATTAGAATATTCCATCCAAGCAACTATTGGCTTGAACGATGTCGTTTTGGTTGTTCCTACTTTGGCCAAACACATGTAATTTTGCTTAACCTACAAAAACAAATATGCATAGGTTGATCATAGTTACATTATTTTTGCAGAATCCTAGAATATATGTAACGAAGAAACTTAATTTGAGTTTTCGAATCGTTTCAAATTGTCTAATCAAACACTTTTCTCGAGTTACTGTAAATGTTTCGTAATACTCACAACGTCAAAAACTTGATTGGCTTTGACTTCAAGGTTTGCGAAAGAACCCAAGAACTTGATCCACTCCGCTCGCTGCCAATCCAAAATATCCGACATCAAAACAATTATAAATATACGATAAATCGTAGATAGTTACTCCAAAACGTTAAAATGTGACGATAAAAGCAAAAAGAACGACATGAACAATTTGTAAAACGTGCATAATTCAGTGCAGGTACTCATAATTTTCCTGAACGCGAGAAAATACGCTCTATATTGTTGTACCTGTAGAGGAGTTTGTTCGTCGAAAGGAACAAAGGATGCGAAGTTGCAAGCTTGAGCTTGATCGGTATTGCTTATAAAATGTGCACCAAATTGTGAAAGCTTTTGTGGGTCGCTTTTATCGATCACTTCGATCTCACCTTCTTTGTACGATTTTAGTACACATTGAGAAGTCACTGAGTCTGATGTCATGGCCTTCAAGCTCCCTAGCAATCCTAGAAGCTATGGAACAATAAGTTATAAAATGAAATACCGTGAATGACGGGGTGAATTTGACAAGGAAAAATACAAAAATAAGACGCCTTTAAATTTCATAAAGATACAGATTGGTGTCTTTATGTTATGTACTCTCTTGTGTTTTGCTTAAACTAATGTGTGAGGTATTTATGTTTTTTCCTCGTCAAATTCATCTGTCATTAACAGTATTCCGTTCTGTAACTTGAGGACACCGATATATATCTTTTGAGACTTTAAAAATACCAATTTACATGAACCAGAAACTCAAAAACATTTTTTTTTGTTTTTTGCAATTTGCCCTTTCAATGAAAAAAAGATAGTAAAAACAAATATTACAAGTGATTCTTACCTCAAAGAAGGAGACTGGAGTTTACAGAAAAGGACATGCCAAGGAAACACAAAAGAGTCAGAGAATCAAATCAATCATAATTTAGATAGTTTATGTAATAATAATATTAAAAAAAAGAACTAATTAATGTTAAATATGTGGTTTTTGATATAATTAAGGTTTGTTCTTGCCTGGGAAGAACTCAGTATCAACTGAATAGTTTGATAATGGGACGACATATGATTTGATCCTCGATGTGCAATACTTAGTTCTTGCTGCCATTTTTGAATTACTCTGCAATTTTTATTAGAAATAATTTTAGAAAGACTATAATAATAATCGAAATTAAATCAGAAATAGAAGAATAATATGTGAGTCCCGTGACTCAATAGAGGACAAATAGAGGACAGTGACCTTAGTGGGGGTGGGTGGCCTATGCTTTATTGGCTTTTGGCTTCTATCAATTTGTGTAACATGCCCTTGTTGTAACTACCAAAATGACAAAAACACCCCTACCCTATTCCTATTCTCTTAACATATGATTATGGAATCACATAAAATTCCTTATGAGAATTGTAGAAAGAGGAGGAACATGACATGATTTTGACCATGTAAGAGATAAGAGGGGAAAAAATTTGTATGAAAAATAAAATGACAAAAATACCTCTACCCTCGTTCTAACTGATTGTGACTGGTTTCTTTTATCGTCTTCCTTATCTAACCTCGACTTCTAGCCATGATCACATCCAAGTGGATCATACATTAAAACTTGAATACAAAATATCTTAACAAAAATATTCGTTTTGAACAACCAGACCAGACGATGCCAAAGAAGAAAGTGTTTAAGAAGGAGTAGCTATATCTTGAGTCTCAATCAATCAAAACATATATACAAATTTACTTATATAGAGAGAGAGAGATTGAGAGAGAGAGAGAGAGAGGGAGGGTTTGTGAAGTGTAAAGAGAAAGACCTGAATGAGGAGATAGCTCTTGCCATCAATGGAGTTCTTGATGACCTTGAAAGTCTGGCCATAGTAAATGTGGAAGTTGAGAGCTTCCTCAATCTTTGAAATGTTGCCTACTTTCACTGTTGCTGCTCCTTTTATGCCTTCAATCCCATAACCACACCAAACCATAATCACTATCACCATACAACAACCCATATTCTTCATCATCATCTCTCTCTCTTTCTCTAACGACCCTCTCTCTATATATATATTTATGTATGTAGAGCTCTAGCCTCTAGATACATATAACAAGCATGCATATGTATATATGTATACCAAGAAACCAGACCCTTAAATCAAGGAACGCAAGTGTGAGAGAGATTGGTTTTGGAGCATGAATAATAATTAGGTTGAATCATGGGATCCAACCATGGAAGTGCTCTCTTTTTTTGTCATCTACTAGTTATTTCTTAGTGGCTCACGGCTCAAAAGTTGAAACACCCGTGAACCCATTTTCTATATATCTTCCATATACTTAAAAAGAAAAAAAAACATATTTTTGTTTAATAAATATCACACATGTAATAACAGTACGAACTCTCAATTATATATAGTTTAATAACAAGATCAGACTAGACAACACAATAAACGCGCACATAAAATAACAGGCTCTAGAGTTCAAATTACGTATCCCTTAATAATCATAATAGACCAGACAATGCAACAAATGTACATATAAAAAAAATTCAAGACAAACAAACAAATAACAACAGATAAATATCTCCCTTTGACTATTAGGCTGACATGATGGACAACTTTGAAAAATAAATTCATATATCTCAAGACAATCATAAGAAAATGAGAATCATTGTGTCCATTTTATCATGTACCTCATGAATCATGATCTGTTGAGGCTGCTTACAAACTATATATAAGAAATAATGCTTTGTACTTAACTAATTTCCCAAGTAGGAAGTTATTAGTACATATATTATGATATATATTCTTCTTGAAAGCTATATGATGTTTATTTAAGTAAAATGACAATTATTTTATTTGAATTATTTGTCATCTTCCTTGTGTCCTTTTGTTTTTTTGTGGGCATTCTTGTGACACTTTTGGTACCCTATCATCATTCACAATCCCATCCCAACGCATGTGAAGTCCACTATAGTATAGCATACTTGGTAACTATAGTAGAGAGCATGATTCAAAAGAGCCATTATTGTTGAATACTATTTCTAGATCCACCATGAATGGTGTCAAAATTTGGTGGATTTTACTAGTTGATATACAGAGATGAAAATCATAGCTTAAGGGCAGTTAAAAAATTTAGAATCTTATTTTTATCACATAATCGATATTTCTTATATTTTCGTTCAACTAAACAAAGGTAAGAAAACCAAAATTAAACGTTATGAAAGTTATTACACTTAAAAGATAAATATTACGATTCGTAATGTGACAATTGTTGTAATTTGCATAATAACAAAATTAGTCATGGAAAGTTGTCAAACTTAAAATATAACCGTTATTATTTTTTACAGTGTGAATGACAATATATTTATTAAGTATTAGTTAAGTTGACTCAATAAATAGGATAAATAACAGTATATTGAAAGTGTATATAAACTCCAAGTTAGGGGTAGCTAGGGGGCATTCCCTCTTAACATCTAGAGTTGATCACATATAGGTTACAAGAAATTAACAACATAATTAGCAAAGAAATTAATACTTGTAATAAGTTAGAGAAATTAGGACCAAGTTTCAAGCTAATAATAGTATGGTTTGCTCCTACAAAGCTATGAAACAAAGAGCCAAAGCAGTTGTGAGAAAAATCCCCATCTTCTTCACCAACATTCCTCTTAGAAAAACCTTTCCTTCCTTCCCACTCCACTCAAATATTCTTCCCTTCTTGGCATTGTCTTTCCCAAAAAATACATTACCTCGAAAGATTCGTTTCTTTTCTGCTTCGCTTTTTTGATCTGACATATCGTCACAGACTTGATCAGCACCGATCAACATGTTAATACGACTGCCTTCCATGTACTCTCCGAGATACAGATTGCAATGCACCAACACTAACACGACTATGTGGAAGATAACACTTGCTACGCTCCTCCAATTAAGCATTCTAGGGTTCGGATGTGACATTTTTATTTCCCTCGAATCCACAATCTCCGCGCCCAAATTGTTTGGCCAATTAGGGTTTTGGTGAACCTTGACGGTATGTGACGGGACAATTTGGTGGAAGAATGTGTCGGCGACCTGGCATGTGGAGACGAGAAGGCCATGACTGATCTTGGTTTCCTCCACGACCTCGAAGCTTGGACTGCTCGAAAACCCTCCCATCACGTCATGGTCGTCCAAGAAATTCTCGTGATCATGATCGTTATCGATAAATCCGTGTGAGAAATCGTTCATATAACTATCATCGAAGTTGTTGTGACGATCATGCTTCATTTCTCCTGCAATATTACATGTATATCACAATCTTGTATCCAATCGAGCAAAAGTCTAACATCTGTATCATATGTACATAACAACATAGACCATTAAATTATATATGTTACAAAAAATCGACACAAAAGATGTTACGGTGCATACCTTGAATCTGATCGTACTCTTCTGATCTTCCTGTCTGAAAACTTGAAATATTCTCGATAGGAACGATTTTTTGGTCTTCTACACAGATCTGTCCGATCAATGACACACAAATTGATTAACAAAGTGAGAAGTGTTACAAAAATAATTTACTTATAATATAATACACAAATTTATGTTAGAACGTACCTTCTCTAGATCCTTCTCGGACATACCAACCCATCTTAAGTTCTCCACCATCCTCTCATCCTTAACCTCGTAATCGAAGTCTTTGATCTCTATATTGTTAGCAGCTGCAAAGGTAAAATCGTTGCCGGTACCATAATTAGGTTCCCATGTGTCCGGAACAATGTTGTCGTTGGTTCGATTAATCAGTTCGTTGGAAGCATGAGCGACGGATAGAATCTCTTGTAAAATATCCGATTCATTCTCGTTTCTGTTCCCGTCACCGTTCATGTTCACGGAGGATCCTCGGGGAAAATCTTGCACCATCAATGGTGGAAGCGAGAGCCTATGCTGCAGCCTTGCACATTGTAACGCAATATCAACCTGTACATATGATTACATTTAAATGTAAATTTATATTGGATCGACTTAATTTAATTAAAATAAAGTCCAAACTATTAGTGACAAAAAAATGTTTCAAAATAAAGTTATTTCCTTTTGAATTAGTCTAACATTAAATCAATTGGTCCAATAAGGACGTGTTCATGTGACACACAAGTGGAGAGGGCATGATTGCGATGTATAAATAAATTAACAATTCAGTCTTTCATTTAAATAGTCGTGATTAAATCAGATTGGATAATGACTTACCCTAGATGGAGGATATGTCATGGTTCCGAAATTGGGTAAAGTTGGAGCACGGAAGCTAAATGACTCGTCCGAAGTGAATCGATGCGTCCAGTCTTGACCTCTTTCGACAACATTGTCGTTACGTGATATGGATCCATAGGCATTGATTTGTGGTGAGCTCTCGAAAGGGATCGGATAATCGGAGCTCTCCAACTCTTCACATCTTCCCTCGGAATATAGCTCCAAGCTTGAGGAACGGTCGCTGCACATATGGTTACTTGTCGTTGCGTTAACGTAGTTTTGCTGCCCGATCTTGGGAATATTCGTGCTCTTTTTGAATATACGACAAAGCGCGTACGCATCCTTCATAATTGACCATTTGTTAAAAACTTCATATTCATTTAATTGAAACAAACGAAAAAAAACGATAATATATCAAAAACGATAAGAATAAAAATGAAATTAGACCTGCAAGCCCGAAGCGATATTGTCACATTCTCTCTCGTCAAGGCGATATTCGTGCATGACCCAACCTGTTCTTGTACCATGAGGAGCTCGGCCACGGTAGTAAACTAGGGTTTTCTTCGTGCCGACAGCATGTTTTTGTGAATTTACCTTTCTGTCCTTCCCCGTCGCCTTCCAATATCCAGCTTTCGTTGCCCGATTTGTCCTTGATCCGTTGGGATATTTCCGGTCTCTTGGACTGAAAAAGTACCACTCGAGGTCTTTGCTTGGTAATAATGATTTTGCTGTAATGAACAATATACGTGCCAAATATTATTAATTTCTTATATTTTTATACACATGTAACGTATAAATTAAACATAGTTCATGTACATATGCATTTGAAAAATAATAATTACTAATTACGTAAAAAAAAAAAATTATACGAGTCTTGAACCATTGTGGTACCTTCTTGAGGACCTTAATTTTTATTTTAAGAAAAGTTTTTCTTGGTATCTTATACTATTGTGTATGTATATATATATATTTATTATTGTCATATAACATGATTTTGTTCGCACTTTTTGACTTCTTTAAAGGTTTATGTATTTGTGCCTTGCGTTCTTCATACTTCCTTTGATGGGTACACAACATATAATTCTTCGAAAACTAAATATTTTAAGCTAAAGCCTAATATATTCCACTAATAAAGCAATCAATATGCATATACTTATGTTTTATTTGTTTGTCTCTTTCACTCTCCTTTTTTTTTGCGTGTGGTTACGAGCTAGGGTTTGGGTTAAGACGAGAGGGGAAAAAAAACAAAACAATATAACCTATATATATAATCAGACATCTTTCGTTTTGATTATTAAAGTTTCAAGGTTTATGATTTTAAAGTTTAGATAGATAAAAATGCCGTTTATTCGTATATCTTAGTCGATGAATATTGTATGTAACAAAAAGCGTACCTGGTAAGTCCCAAGGCTCACACTTGTAGAGATCGACTTCAGGTATGATCTCCAAGTCTATCTTGCGGCCATTGATCTTTCTTTTAAGATAGTAAGCGACGAGCTCTTCATCGGTAGGATGGAATCGAAAACCTGGAGGCAACGAAACGGGCGCCATATCACTCTCTCTCTCTATATATAAATGTATCGTTCTATGATTTGGTGCTACTTGGAACTCCTTCTACCTTAGTCTTCCCAAACCTTAACAAATGATACGATGATGATCAAGATTCAGGTCACGATGAACTCTTGACTAGGTAGAAGAAGATCCAAAGGAGAGAGATATGTGATGATGAGAGAGAGGGAAGATATATGGAGAAAAGAGGAAGATGGGTTGGGGTTTTGATAAGAGATGAGAGAGAAAGAACAAAAAGAAGAAATCGGAGAGAGAGGCACTTTATCTTTTTATTTTTATTTTTTATAATTATTTTCTTCTCTTGGGTTGGTGGTTCCTTCACGGTTCCCATAATTGATTCTTGTTATCGTTCTTTTGAAGCTTATTAACTCATTGTTTATCATTACTATTATAAATCTATTTATTTCCTTTATCATATATAACATTTATATTAATCTTGAGTTTGTAAAACACTGAAACTCATTATATATATTACTGTTGAATTTTAGTTCAGTTCAGTTCTCTTCTCACATTTGTCTTTTAAGTAAATAAGTTACTATAAATCGAATAATAAACAATTTATTAAACCGTACTCGTTCAATCCAATTGTATTGTTTTTGAGAGAAACGTTAATAATTAAATTCTCTAACATCACTAATTATCATTTTTATAATTATGACTTTCAAAACCATCAAAAACTAACAGTAAACTGGTAGACTTGGAAGACGTACTTGAATTCTTAATCTAATTTTCAACAGTCTTCATTTGTTCTTGAATGGTTTGTTATATATATATCTAAATACTAAACATCTTATATACTCAATTGATACATTTATTTCTAAAATAAATGCCGTTATCACGTACTTTACACTTGGTATGAATAACAATACATGTAGTCAGTTTTTAATAAACATAACTTGCGTATTGTTTTACAACTAGACTAGATTTAACAACACATAACTCAAACCCGTTAGATTGAGAGAGAAAACAACTCTCTTAACTCTAGGTTAACCTTAATGGGTCTCAACTGGTACTTAAATAATCTAATGTATAACATACAAAATCAAAAGTCATTATGATAAAATTATCGAATTAGTCTAAATCAGTTGCATGAATTTATTCCGTCTAACATTAAGCCGAGTAAGGACTCTTACCCGATACGATCAATTGCATATTATGATATTTTCAAGATATACATATATAATATTGATGACAAGCTTATCAGCAATAAAAAGGAAAAAAAAGCAATGATATCTTATATGCCGAAATGTGTAAATATCTCTTATACAAGGGCAATGATCACATACTTTCACATAGTCCTATCTAGGAATCTAACGTCTACGTGTCGAACCCCTATTCGTTGCATGGAAAGGCCTTCCCATCTTAACTAGAATCGAACGGTGCTTCGGCCACTGATTATTGATTAAGGAATATCGGCGGGGGCGGCAGAGGGGGTGAACCCCCGGTGGGTAAAAACGGGGTG